>CAUYQG010203751.1:0-37379 GCA_963574415.1 Tarsius wallacei | reverse complement strand
AAAGTTTAGGCCTTCCTTTGGTCCTCGCATTGTCTGGTTTGATATCAGGTACCCTTATTAATGCTGTGTTCGCCCTCTCACACCCCAGCAGTATCCCACTATTGCCAATCAATCCCTTTCTTATAGTATTATGGTAAATGTAAATTTTTTCTATAGGGATAAGAAAATAATTAGAGAGAGGCCAGCCAAAGTTTGAATTCTAAATATTCCACTGACTTAAATTTATACAATTTACTTAGCCTCTTTGAGTCTCAGTATTCTTATTCACAACTGGGTAGAACAATACCTTCCAAGATTATTGGCATATTTAAATGATATGTTAATTAGCATATTTTACTAAATACAAATTTATTTACAACTCTTGCTGTGCCTTAATGTATTTATCTGTGGAATGAAGATATTACTATTATCTGTCTGATAGGATGACTGTTTTGAGGATTATGTCAGTTCCTCACCACAGTGCCTGGCAAATAGTATAGTACTGTGAATATTTTCTGTTGTTCTCAGATACTTACTCAGATACTTATTGTTGTTTTTGTAATAACAAAATGTATATTTGAAGTAAATCTCTACCTCTTATCACTGATCCTTTTGAATATGTTAGGCCTTTTTCTTTATATTTGTAGTTGGTTTTTTTAATTGACACCTATAAATACAGCCTATTGAGATTATAGGCTGTATTTATAGGCATATGGGCCGAGAAATCATTACAAGATTATAGGAAACCAGGATAGAGTTTTAAAAAAAGTCAAAATTACTTAGTCCAATTTATAAAACTGTTGTCCTATAATTTTATCTAGGTTTCTGTTTTCATATTTTTCCAGCTTTTGTTGGTATTAATTTGTGTGTTTACTTAGTTTGTGTAGTTATTACTCATGTAGATTTCTTTGTTCACCACCATAATACAAATACCAAACAGTTCCGTTATCGCAAAATCCCCTTTTATTACCACATCCTCCTTTCCCTCTTCTCTTCATCTGTAATCCCTAGCAACCACAAATCTGTTCTCCATCTCTATAATTTTGTCATTTCAAGAATGTTATATAAATAGAATCGTATAGTATGTAACCTTTTGGGATTGGCTTTTTTCACTGAGTGTAATTATCTTGAGATTCATGCAACTTGTTATATATATCAGTTTATTCCTTTTTATGGCTGAGTACAGTCATAAAAAACACATTTTTCAAAGTAATTTATTTATGTACACTTTTGATTTTTCTTATCTCTTAGATTTAAGTATACATGAGACAGTTCTAAGAGGCTATCAAATTTATGTTTGTATATAGATGTGAATTTATAGATATGAACAATAATATCGTGATTTGACAGTTTATAAAACTGTGTAGTCCTGCCCTATGTCCTGTATTATCCTTTCCCAAAATTCTTAGGAAAGTATATAACACCAGAGAAACAGTCAATGGCACTTTCACTTTGAGCTTTTACCAAATAATGTAATCTTTGTGACTCTTTTGTTATTCTTAAATAGGAAGATCTTTTTTTTTTTTTTTTTTTTGTGTTTGAGTCTCACTCTGTCGCCCAGGCTGGAGTGCAGTGGCCCGGCCACCACAGCCTCGACCTGCTGGGCTCCGGCGATCCTTCCGCCTCAGGCTTCCAAGTAGCTGGAACTACAGGCGCGCGCTGCCACACCCGGCTAATTTTTGATTTGTTGTAGAGATGAGATCTCGCTTGCCCAGGCAGGTCTCGCCGCGGGCTCAGGCGATCCACTCACCTAAGCCTCCCAAGGCATGGGATTACAGGCTGAGCCACTGAGCCCAGTTTAAATAGGAAGATCTTAATTCTTTTTTTTTTTTTTTTTGAAACCAGGATTTATCGAGAGGATAGAGATGCCCCCACAGTGGGAGAGGAGCTGAAGGGGTTGCCCCTTAATTCTTTACAAAGACATTCTTTAAAGATAATTAACTAAAAACATGGCGGTGGACAATATTTTAAAACTCTTTTTAAAAAAGTACTTTATATACCCATACATACACTTTGTTGTATTCACACTATATAATTTTCAGAGTGCTTCTTTTCTCTTTTGCTTTCTGTTATGCTTGGCATGTCTGAGATTTGATTTTACCCCACTTAAAACTAATAAATTAGCTTGTTAGTGTTTTATAAATTGTGTCAGAAGATATTAGACGTCCTAGATGAAAGACAAAGAACATTTTTACAGCATAGCAAGCAACAGGGGCATCGGCATGTTTGTGTAGGTGCCCGTTGTCCCTGAATTCTAGGGGGTTGACTCGTAGGAACCCAGGCGAGGCTGTTTATGCAGCTTAGGAACACGCAGCTTGGACACTGGCCATTTTGTAACAAGCTTGCAATTAAGCCTGTTCTTTGTCCCAAAGGGAAACATGACCTCATCCGTTAAGGCTGCTTGCTGAACTACAACCCTAAGAATGCCTGGATAAAATGGGAGACTTTCTCTCCCTACAATAATTTCCCTAGTTTTTGAATTAATAAGGACACATGTAGGTTATGTCTTTGTATGTATGCATATACCTATGCACGTAGCATCTTAGCCTCTGTCTCTGCTTTATTTGCAGCTGGAGGTGCAGTGCCCTCCTGGTGTCACCATTGGCTTTGTTGCGGAACACTGGAACCTGTGCAGGGGAGTTTACAGCATCCAAAATGAGAAGAAAGAGAATGTGATGAGAGTGCGTGGGCCGTGCTCAACCTATGGCTGTGGTTCAGATTCTGTTTTTGAGGTAAACATTGTTTCTAAGTGTACTGACAGACCTCAGAATGGTCTGCTTTTAGTCAATTTTTTTCATGTGGATGAATAAAGTAGCATGGAGAAAGAGTTAACCCATTGATTAAAATTATTTCAGTGAATTGTTTTAAAAAATGTGACCTTTTTATTATTTCAGTACCTGATAAAAATATAAATAAATCATTTAACATGTTAAACCTTCTGAGGGTAAATAGCTTGGCCTAATTCACTTATTCTATTCTTTTTTTATTTAATTTTTTAAAAATTTTAAAGATGTGGGGTACAATTCAGGGTTAGGCATACAAATGTTCATTATGCAGGTACCCTTGTTGATGAGGTGTGCCCCTCCCTCCCCTGGCAGTTTGCCTCAACTGCCAATCCCACTCCCCCTCCCCTGGCAGTTTCCCGTTACTGCCAATCACTTTCATAGTATTATGATCATTGTTCAAGGTCCGTTTATGAGTGAGAACATGTGGTACTCTGTTCTTTGTTTCTGTGATAGATCACTGAGTATGATAGACTCTAAATCCGTATTTAAGTAACCAATTTTCCGCAGGTTTCCAGGATGGGGATCTAGGTTCTAGGTGCTACAAGTGCCCAGCATATCACAGAACACGTAGAGCACTCCTAAGGTTGTACAAGTTGCTATCTGCTATACTTCAGATAAAAGTCTGTCAGTATTCTCAATAAATAGATTAGCACTGATAACATAGGCAAAACATAAAATAGGTTATATTGTAACATTTTCTTTAAAAATCCTTTGTTTTGCCCTTATCTTGGTGACTGCAAGATATTTGTTTATTATACTTGTTTATTACCCTATAAATCTAACAAAGGAAATTCCTAGAAATATTTTCTGGGTTTCTTATAGAGTATGTTCTGAATATCTTACAATTTAGCAAGACTCATCATTCATTAAAACTGCTCATCCAGATGTTTCCTGTTATACCCAGTGCACTTTCCTTAGTTCTCATTTTATATCACTGTATCATTAAGAATTGCTGATTTATTAAAGACTAATGTAGAAAAGCCAAACTGCCAGGCAAGGTGTGTGTGGTCATTCATCACCAAGTGACATTAGAAGTTAGTATTTGGATATTTTTCCTGTGGCAAGTGCCAGGATCTTCTTTTTAGACACCGAATCCCAGCCAGGCTCGGTGGCTCAGCCTGTAATCTCAGTACTTTGGGAGGCCAAGATGAGTGGATTGCCTGAGCCCATGGGTTCGAGACCAGCCCGGGCAACTTGGCGAGACCTCATCTCTACAATAAATCAAAAATTAGCCAGGTGTGGTAGCATGTGTCTGTAGTTCAGGCTACTTGAAAGACTGAGGCAGAAGCATCACCAGAGCCCAGCAGATCGACGCTGGGGTGGTGGTGATCATGCCACTGCACCCCAGCCTAGGCAACAGAGTGAGACTCCAACTCAAAAAAACAAAACAAAACAAAACAAAAACAAAAACGAAATCCCTTTGGAATTCTGACATATGTTAAGAAGACAGGGTGGCTCTGACCCACAAAAGCTTGAGTGATGTGAAGCGTATGGTATCATGCCTCCCTGCTTCTGCTTATAGATTTCCCTAGATTGGCACTGAGTCCCTCCCAATCCCCAATCCCTACCCTTTGCTACTTGGAGAAGAATTTGATCATCATTTCAAATCATACCTCCTCTGACAAGGTCCTTAATAACTCATTTGAAGGTGAAAAAAGAGCAATTGCCTATGGATTATAAGATGTACCCCCAGTCAGTTATTAGCCAGCTGCAAGGCACTTAACCCTTCTTGGTCATAATTTCCTCATTGAAATTGTGTAATTACCATATCCTTTTTCTCCATTGTATTTATGCTCAGTGTAAACTCCTGCTAAACAGAACACTAAAACATGTATTCTAATACTTTTCAGTCATTATAAAGTCACATGCTTGTCATTGTAGGTCAAATCCCTTGATGGTGTATCCAACATCGGCAGCATTATCAGGAAGTGGAATGGCTTGTTATCAGCAATGGCAGATGCTGACCATTTTGACATTCACTTCCCACTGGACCTAGATGTGAAGATGAAAGCCATGATTTTTGGAGCTTGCTTCCTCATTGTAAGCCTTTCATTTTTGAGTTATCCTAAGAGAATTATTCTTTCTGATGAGAAGCGGTATAGTGTAGTAGAAAGGGAAAATCTTTGAAACTAGGCCAGCTTCTGTCTGTGCCACTTACTAAATGCTTAACATTTACAGGCCTCAGTTTCCTCAGCTGTAAAATGGAAATAAAAGTACTTATATTTTTCATGGTTACAGATATTAGCTATCATATGAGTAAAATGGCCAGGAGAGTGTTTAGAAGGTAGTAGACATCCAGTGGGTGTAATTGTCTTCATTGCATGTTATCATTCTTACTACTTAAAAATGCCTATCCTATGATTTCTTAATGACATAACTCTAAAGCTGATGTCCTTTTCCCCTTCCTTTTTGTCTTCCTGTCAGTGTACATTTTGGTGTTGTACCAACCTAGATTATCACGTTTCCTCCATTTAATGATGAAATTTGGTTAACTGGTACCCAAAATGGAAAACCAACAGTTCTAAGTTTGTAGTTGCTATTCTTCACATTAGATCCTCTTCAAAAAGATTCATTAGATTTATTTATTTTTCACTGGAATAGGAATACCCTAATACATTATAAAGAATAATATTGCATGTGTTACATCTAAGTATTTATATATCTGTCTTCCTATATGTATGTAATTCTTTTCCAATTTCAGGACTTCATGTATTTTGAAAGATCTCCACCACAACGTTCATCAAGATAGAAGGACACAGCAAATCATCAATTATGGTTGATAAAAATAATTTGAAGCTCTGGATTAGGTTTACAGTCAACCTCAATTATTTGCAAGTATATTTCTCTGCTTTGCAGATTATTTTGGTTGGAAGTTAGCCTTGGCAGGTAGGCTGAGAGTGTGATTGCAAGAACACAATCTAAATTGTATTTCAAGTGAATCTGTCTTCACTTGCTAGACTAGGAGTTCATCCTGAAAAGCTATGACTCATTAACCCAACTAACATATACAGAATAATATGAATATACACTATACACATGAGGTTTACAGAATATACAATATAAGCATGAGGTAAGGAAAAATGAACCCCAAAGCTCTCACATTAATAGGTAGCGAAATTATGGACTTTTTAGAATAATCTTTGTTAGGATAAAATAACTTGACTTCTATCACCAACCCTCTGCTACCTTTTCTCTGCATCAACATGTCCTGAGACTGAAGACAAACTTGATTCCATGCAAAAAGAATGATGCTCTTCATCTTTAAAAGACCAAAACGGAAGGTAGACAGAAACATTATGTTTTATTGTACTAGGAAAATTTTATTTGTGTACATGTATCAAAACCTCATTCTACAAAGTTTATAAAAGTTTCCGTGAGAACTTTGATTTTTATCACAAACAAAACATGTATTTTGTTTGTTTGTTTTAATCTTAATGTTTGTGTTTTCCATGCCTGTTTTCTTATTCACTGGCATGAACGATCAGGAAGTCTCCTGATGAAGAATGAAGAAATTAGCTGACCAGGGCCACAGACAATCAAGATCTTTGAACAACTTCAAGCCATCAATCTCTTTATGAGAAGGCTGCATTTAATACATTTGATACATAGCCTCTCTTGGTTAAAGATGCCATATGTATAAAATATGTTTGGCCGAGTCTCTAAGATTGCGTAGTGAAACTTTGTATCTCATTTGGTGTGATACAGAAAAGATACTTGTTTTTTGTTTGTTTGTTTTTCAAGAAGATCCCTAGTGATCACCAATGCTGTTCTAATGGCAAGGATTCGAGTTATGTTTTTAAATTTTGAAATGTGACAGTGTAGCATTTTATAAAAGCGGAAGCTGCAAATTCAGACACTGCTTAATACTGCTTTGCTGCTTTTTTATTTACATGATAGATAAATGTGCATCTACACAAAATAATTATCAAACTCAGCAAACATGCTACATATGATCTATAGCTTATCACTAAAGGAGAAGTAGGACCCGGAATAAAGTCTCAATTATACTTGTTTGTATTAACTAATTAAAAGTATAGTGTATAAGTGGATACACTGTGACTAACTTGCCTCTATTGCACTTTAACTTTCTATCTGAACATGGACTGTGTCTTTGTGAGCATGAGCTGTGTTCTTTCAACACAGCTGTTTTGTAGAATGGGATGTATTCTCCTGCTCTTTATTAAGTAAGAAAACCTGAGTGTTTTTAGATGGGGTTATTCTGAGATGAGGGCTTTAGCCCACAGTTGTTTTTGAAATGAAAGAAGGGTGCTTCATTTAAAAATTATATTCATTTTTTTCATGGTAAAAGTTGTTTCACTGAGTTTCTTGTAATGTTCATTTTTATATGCTGCTACTTGCTTTTTTAAAAAAAATGTAAAAGCTGCTGCTGTCTAAAATATTAATTGCCTTATATTTCAAAGTGCCATTGCAATTTTAAATAGACTTATGTATTTCCTATAATAATATCTGACATTTAAATAGAATATCAGACAAACAGTATTATCTATATCAACTTTTTATTTTTACTTGCCTAAATTCCTATATTCCAAGACCTACTGCATAATACTAAATATGCACATATATATTTAGGATAAAACATAACATTTAAAAATCTTGTTTAAAGTTTTGTGGTATTAACATTTCTCTTACACTTAAAATGTCTCCTTTAAAAATAATATCATGTGTCATATTTTTATAATACAATTTACACTATAATTTCTATATTTCTTAATGGCATTTCATTGTGTAAAATTCATCAGGTTGATTAAAACAACAAGCAGAAGTTACTCTCTGAAATTTGTGTTTTCATGCTTCTTTATATTGTTTGTGACTTTTAAATAAATATGCTATGGTTAATAGTAAAATACTGTTTTATTGTTTGACTTTTGCTTGAGTCTCTGAATACTTTTTTTACAGGGACTTTTGAAGTAATGTTTATTAATTATTAGGTTTATTCAGGGTCCTTGCTTTCTAATATAAACTTGATACTATTCAAATCATTTCTGTAATGTGGCTACTACTATCTAACTTTTGTATATAACCCAGTTATTTATAAATGTTTATTTCTAATCCACTTATTTGCGATGCATCTAAATTTCAAGTATAATTTCAGTGTCTGTATATCATGTAAGAAAGCTTCTAGAATTTGTAACTATCAGTGAAGTATGCATTTTAAAACAACTTTTCTAAACAACCAGGTTTTCCAACAATTACACAAAAAAGTGGGTTACCAGATGAATTAACTAGCTGAGTTTTCAAATCAACTAGATGTTAAATTAAGTTGAAGTATGGAATAAGCAGAGTGATCCCAGAGTATGGTATCTTGCCACCTGTTGGGACAACTGGCTACTTTTCAGTCTTTTTTCCTCAGTGTTCAATGTTTGATTTATTTTATATTGAATGATGTAAGCTTGGGAGACCCTTAGGCCTGGACTTAATAACTTAATATCAAATTCAGCTGTTTGGCTAGTGATAGCTAATGTTTAAAGTGAATCTTTTTCCATAACTTCACAGAATGCATTTTCCATTTTCTTCTAGTCTCTTAAATTGTAAATCTCAAGAAGGAGAAAAACAGAACAATACACTCCAAATGTAGTCAAAGTGAGGCAGCGTAACATGCTATGTGATAACACTTAGCATGGTTAATAATAGCGCATGGTAGGCCATTACTCAGTATCTGCTAAATGAATAAAAATACAGCCAGTGGATGTATTTTTGAGATATTTATTATAGCAGTCAGTGAAGTTTTTTTTTACCATCTTTTCCACTATTTCATTCTACCAATACTTACTTTTTTGAACATTTACTAAGTTCAGGCATTTAACTATTTCTGAAGACAGAAGGAGATATGAAAACAAAAAATACATAATCACTGCACTCAGGCTCACAGGCAAGTGAACAAGACAGACTTTTAAACAATAAAACACACTTCTTGACTGCAATGAACATGTGATTAGTGGTATGTTGGCATATTTAATAGAGGCCATATCATTAGCACCATCTCAGGTGCTGAATAATATATTCTTGTCCCATTTAATCAGACAGTTAAGGCTGGTTGTTTGTGTCATGCCTCAGAAAACTTCCCGGCAGTGCTGGAGGTAAGATGCATTTTTATAGCCATGTCTGCTGAATGCATGGTGAATGCAATTTAAAAGATCAGTTTAGCAAATTTCATCACTCAAAACAGGGATTGATTGTTTATTACAGTAAACCATGAGTCCAGGACAGTGTCTGGTACATCTATGATGCTCAACAAATATTTGTTGAATGAACAAACAAAAGTTCTGTGTGTGTAACACTGCACTAGGTATTCAAGGAGACAGACATGAACAAGTAATCCTCTATCCCCTCAGCAAGGATAAAGCAAGTAGATAAATAATTGCAACACAAAGCTAAGTAATTACTGCATACCATAAATACAATTTTTTGTCGGAAATGTATATTTCTAGATTCTCACAACTACATCATGAGGCAAATAACAATCTCATTTTTCTGAGGAAGAGCCAACTTCATCAAGAGGTGATATTAGCAAGGAGATGAGGTACTAAGGAGTTTCTTCCTCTCCTGCTACTGTCATAAAGGAAAGCCAAAGGGTTAGATAAAAGGTAAGAAACGTGAAAGCTTTTGGAAGAACGAGAATAGAACAAATAGAACTTAATGCAAATGCTTGTAGAGCTGACCAGTCTCAAGATTCCAACCAGAAATGGGGTGAGGCCAATTGTCCTAATTCCATGTCCCAGTTGCCCAGAAGTTGGTGTGTTCACTAACTGGTGTGTGTGGCAAGGGTGGTGGAGTTGCTAGGGTGAGGTGATGGTGGACCCTTTGCACACAGCTAACTAAGCAAAAAGTAAATTGCAAATTCTAAAAACATGTTCTGTAATTAGCCAGGTTAATGGCTGTCCATTAAATGTTCTTGCAGTTCTTCGTTCTGCTGCTTCTTAGCAAAAAAGCTAGTCATGTAAAGTCTTGTAATTTTGAGATGTGTAGTTGCTAGGTTTGCCTCAAGATTTAATTTTAGGCCAGATGGATATGCATCTGGGCATGTATGGAGAAAAACCAAGCTAATCATGAGATTGGTGGGGTGATGTAATTAATTACTCATTATTATAATAACAATCATAAAGGTGATGATAAAAACAGCTGACTCTTTAATGCTTCCTATAAGCCAGCTACTGTGTTGGTTCAAAGGAGTTTCCATATATTTACCCATTTAATTCTTATAACCCTATGAGATAGATTGCTATAATAATTCCCATTTTACAGAAAAGAAAATGGAGATTTAGGTATTCTTCACAAGGTCACTCCACTAGCTATATATCCACAAAGTCACTATTTAACTGCCTAAAGCAATCTACAGATTCAATGTAATTCCTCTCAAAATACCAACATTATTTTTTCACAGAATTAGAAAAAAAAAATCCACAGTTTTTCTTTCTTGAAAAAATTTGCCCATTACAGGTCTTTCTGCCATGAATCTTTCTTTTTCCTTTTTCTCTTTTTCTCATTAATAAACTTTGTTTTAAAACTTTGCTGGTCCTGGGCATGGTGGCTCACGCCTGTAATCCCAGCACTTTGGGATGTGGAGGCGAAAGGATTGCCTGAGCCCACAGGTTTAAGACCAGCTTGGCAATATGGCAAGACCTCATCTATAAAATAAAATAAAATCCTAAAATTCATAATGGAACCCAAAAAAGGGCCCAAATATTTAAAGCAATTCCAAGCAAATAAAGCTGGAGGCATCACATTATCTGACTTTAAATTACACTAAAAGGCTGTAGTGATCAAAACAGCTTGGTACTGGTACAGGAGAAGTCACATGGACCAATGGAACAGAATACAGAGTCCACAAATAAACTCTCAATACCTACAACCAACTGATTTTTGACAAAGCAGACAAAAATATACACTGTGGAAAGGACATATTATTCAACTAGTGGTGCTGAAAAAAATTGGACAACTGCATGCAGAAAAATGAAACTTGATCAATATCTCTCCCTATAAACAAAAATTAACTCAAGATGGATTAAAGACTTAAATGCCAGGCATGAAACCACAGAAATCTTAAAGAAAACCTAGGAAAATTTCTTCTGGACATCAACCCAGGCAAAAAATTTGTGATTAAAACTTCCAAAGCAGATGCAACAAAAATAAAAATAAACAAATGGGACTTAATTGAATTAAAAATCTTCTACACAGCAAAATAAATAATCAACAGAGCAAAAAGGCAACCTACAAAATGGGAAAAGATATTCGCTATACATCCAACCAAGGTTTAATATCCAGAATTTATAAATAACTCAAAGAAATTATCAAGAAAAAAGTAAACTATATATCAGACAAAGGATTAATATCTATAATCTAAAAAAATTCAAACAAATCAGCAGGAAAAAAAATAACCCCATTAAAAAGTGGGCAAATGACATGAACAGACATCTCTCAAAAGAAGATATACAAATGGCCAACAAACATATGAAAAAATATTCAAAATCACTCATTATCAGGATAATGCAAATTAAAACCACAATGAGATACCACTTTACACCTGTAGAATAGCCATTATTAAAAAATCAACAAACAATAAATGCTGGTGTGGATGCAGGGAAAAGGGAACACATTCACTTTTGGTGGGAGTGTAATTTAGTACAATCTCCATGGAAAGCAGTATGGAGATTTCTCATACAACTAAACATAGATTAACCATTTGATCTAAAAATCCCACTACTATGTCTCTATACAAAGGAATAGAGGTTATTAAATTTAAAACAAACAAAAAAAAACCATGCGCCTGCATGTTCATCATAGCAAAATTTAGTTTCAAAGATGTCGAATCAACCTAAATGCACATCAACCATCAGTGGATAATGAAAATGTGGTATATATAAACCATAGACTACTACGTAGCCATTAAAAAAATGAAATAATGTCCCTTGCAGCAACACTGATGGAGCTGGAGATCATCATCCCAAGCGAACTGACTCAGAAACAGAAACCACACTTCATGTTCTCACTCATGTATGGGAGCTAAGCAGTCACAAAGATGGAAATATAAAACATTGAGGACACCAATATGTGGGGATTGGTAGGGTTCAGAAACTAACTACAGGGTACAATGTCCACTATCTGGAGAATGGGACACCTGAAACTCAATCACCACCACCTACATAATATGTTCATGTAACAAACATGCATGTGTGCCCCCTGAACCCAAAACTTTTAAGAAAGCAAATAATCTCCTTAAAAAGTAGTCAAAAGACATGAAGAGACCCCTGCTAAAAGAAGATACACAAATGGCCAAAACATATAAAAAATGCTCAGCATCACTCATTATCAGGGAAATGCAAATTAAAACCACAATTCAATACCATCTTACACAGTTAGATGGCCCTTATTAAGTAATCAAAGAACAATAGATGTTGGTGTGGATGTGGAGAAAACAGAATGCCACTGTTGGTGGTAGTGTAAGTCACTACAACCTCTATGGAATATGGTATGAGGTTACTCAAACAACATAAAGTCTTCCATTTGAACCAGCAATCCCACTACTAGGTATCCACCCAAAAGAACAGAGGTCATTATATGACAAAGACACCTGCACTTGCATGTTCATCACAGCGCAGTTCACAATGGCAAAGATGTAGAATCAACCTAATGCCCATCAACAAATCAGTGGATTATGAAAATGTGGTATTTATACAATATGGAATACTATTCAGCTATCAAAAAGAATGAAATGATGTCATTTGCAGCATCTTGAATGGAATTGGAGAACATCATCCTAAGTGAACTAACACAGGAACAGAAAACCAAACACTGTATGTTCTCACTTGTAAGTGGAAGCTAAACTAAGAATGTTCAAAGACATAGAGAATGGTATAATGGACACTGGCGACTCAGAAGTGGGGAGGGGAAGGGTGAAGGGACATAAATAAATCACCTATCAGCTACAATGTGCACAGGTGGGGATGGTGGGTACACTTAAAGACCAAGCCAAAATCTATTTGTACCCCCAAAGCTATTGAAATAAAAATAAATAAATAAAAATAAATTGTTATAAGACAAGCTTATAAAAGGATAATATAACATTGTAACACATTCTGTGTAACAAAATATTATAGCATAAAGTCCTAAAAAGGAATCATGAAAATTTCATTACCAAATACTTTTGCTATGGTTATTTGGAAAATTTGCTCAAATGGAAACAATGCTATTCATTTAAGTTTGTAAGAAACATTTTACCATTTTACCTTTAAAACTCTTTAGGACATTCAAAACACTTCTTTTTTTTCTGTTTTTGTTGTTGTTGTTGGAATCTGACTGCCAAAAGCTACAGCTTTTTTTACATACACACAATTCATTACAGAGAGTTGTTCCCAATTACTTGCTCCCACCTCCAGGGCCTTGTCTAGCCACACTAGTATTATTAAAACTCAAACCAGGGCTGAAGAGCTCCTTCATTTATGAAGATACACCTTGGAATTAATATCTGTCCTTTTACCTACACATGCTCTGTGTTTAAGCTTCTGTGACGTCACTGTTTCTTCACTTGCCTTGACTTCTGGTCACTTACTTTCTTGACTGATAAATCAAACTCGCCTGGCCTGAGTTTATCTTATTTAATCTCTGGCTTCCTTCTTTTTAACTTAGCCTTTATATTTGCATCTGCTCGGGGTTTTGCCAACCAACTCACATTTTTGATGCTATTTTCCCAACATTTTCCTGGTTTCTGACACTTACTCTCTTTAACTATTTCTTGATTTCTGTAACTTAGTATGAACACCTCTGGATGTAGAATCTTGCCTGTTGTGACTTTTGCTACATGTCTGTTCTTTTCTATTTTTTCCAACTGCCTATAATTTGGGCCTCACTGTCTGGTTCTGAGTGTTGATCATTGTATATGTACTAGTTTTGATTCATTTATATAGTTTCATGTCATTGTTTCCACTTTGACTTAAACCGAGACTTTGAATCCCAATCTTGCCCTGCTAAACCTTGACTCTTCCATCTTCACCTGTTACCTAGGACTGAAGATCACATGGCTACTAACACTCACTTTCAAATGGTCATCAACTTTATTTGATCAAAAGTATATCATCTTAAATTACTGATCCATTGACCATAGGTAATTCACTTTGCTTCCTTGTACTTTACTGTACCCATCCATAAAAAGTGATGGAAAAATTATGTAAATGATAGGTTTTTATCTTATTCAATTTTTAAAAAAATATATCTATTTAAATCTTTTATATTTTTATTGTAGAGTGGCTCTTCAAAAGCTTTTCAAATGACTGAATTTTTAAGAGCTCTTATTTGCCTTTTTCTCTTTATCCTTCCTTGCACCCCAAACAATGATTTAACATAATTAACTTTTTTGCTGTCTTCTTTTAAACCAAATGTATGATAAAGCGTATATCTGGATACTTTTTCAGATATATTTTGCTTGTTTGGGTAAAGGTATTCTTAACGTATCTCCCTTGATTGGAACTAAAGCTCATTTGTCCCCTCAATTCCTTAGATATTTTAGTTCCCCTGGAAATAGATGAGATTTCAGGCCAAACTATGAGTGATTGGTTGACACATTTGTGTGGACTAAAGAGGATGATGATTTGAAGCATTATTGGATGGCCCACACTTCATAGTGCTAAATAAATAATCATTTCCCAGACAACTTATCTGGACTACTAACACTCTTATGACCAAATAATTCACTTTGTACATCATCTCAAATAATATAATAGGATAATTATTTACCTAGAGTCTACCTGCTCCAGCAAGTTCACAGGTGATCTACAGGAAATCCATAAAGGTGAACAAGTTTCATTAATACATTGTCTATAAAATGAGGTATCTTAATAAGTAAAATACAAAATAGAAATTTAGTGTTCTGCAGAGGTTATATATGGAATCATTAGATTAGGGGAGTGCATACTAATGATTCAGAGGAGTTTTCCACCAAGGGGTTTACCCTGACCTGGCACCAGTAAGATAAGGAAAGTTTCTTCAAATGGCTTCTCTTTAACTAACTAACATACTAAGAACAAGGCTTTCACAGATAATGACATGGAGAACCTGTATGTTGAACATTTTATTTAAAAATTATTTCTTTCATGATTCAGATATTAACTTATTAATGTAGTTTAAGTATGAACTATCTTGCTTAACAACTATGTTATACCAGCTCATATGTATTTATATCAATTTTAAAATAAACTTTTCCCAACTTAGGTATTTATTGCCCATCCTAACCTGTGTAAATGATTTTTGTGAACTTAAAAGCAAGACATACTGTTCAGCTCTGCCAAACTTCATCTTATTGCATTTGTATGTCTAGTCTTTTAAGATCTTTGAAACCAGGGTTAACAGCCATGCTTTAATTATTCTACCCAGATATTTTTCACCTACAAGTTCAATATACATGCTTTCAACTGATATATTGTGAACTGGACAGATACAGATACCTAAGGCATGTATTAGAAATATCTCTCATCTCTGAATACCTATTACTCTAGCCTACAGCACACCATCTAGTTTTTCCTACATCCATGCATTCGGCAAGACTCATGAGTGCCTACTAGATGCCAGACATGGTATCTAGAACTTTAGGTCACTGGAAACATTACAGTAAAGAGAAGCAATTCCCAACTCCCTTTGACTTTACATTCTGGCGAGGACAGGTGAAATAAAAAAGTAACCAAACAAATAATGTAATTTCCCATAGTGATAATGAGGAGAATAAAGCACAACAAGAAGTTAGAGAATATAGAGAGTGGTTTGAGGGTGCTATTTTCAACAGATTACTCTAAGAAGGTAACTTTTAGCAGACAGCCGAAATTATGTGAAGTATACAATGTGAATACCTGAAAGAATAATTTTCTAGGAAGGCATAGCAAGTGCAAAGTTTCTGAAGAAGGCACGGGCTTTCCAGAAAGAGAAAGAGAAAAACAATCAGCCAGGTTAGCTAGAGTACAGTGAACCAGGGCAGGAACAAGTGGTGGGCAATAATAAGCCATAATAATGATTTGAGATTTTATTATTAATATAAAGGGGAGCATTTGGAGGACTGTAATCAGTTTGCGGTATGATCTGATTAGACTTTATAAAATATATTTTGACTGCTGTTAAGAGATAGTATTGAAGAAGGACCAGAGTGGAAGATAGAAAACCTGTAAGATGCTTTTGCAGCAGTTCAAATTAGAAGTGCTAATGACTTTGATGTAGTAGTAACGGAGGAGGTAAGGAGTACTCAGATTGAAGGTACAGGCTTTAAACTTACTAGTGGCTTAGAAAAGACGAATTAATAACTGGATGAATTTAATGGTCTTTTTCAGTACTCTGCTTTTATATATGTCTTCTTTTGTATTTGGGTTATAAACTTTTCAAGGACCATGCTCTTCTTCTCTCATATCACCTCAGTTCCAGGTACACAGAAGGTGCTTAATAAACATATTAATCCATCAACAGTAGGTCATCTCTGAATCCTCCACTTTTGCCTTTATAATTCCTTATTTGAAATGTCTCAGATTCTATCATTTCAATTCATTCTTGCTCTTAACATTGTGATGTAGGCTCAAGTTGTCTAGAAGCTAGATTACCACTACAAGTATCTAGCTGCTCTCTCTCACTCCAGTCTATCCCAATCTAATTGAAGATTAATAACTTGAAAAATTTGCTTTCAGTCATTCATTCAAGAAGTACTTACTAATTTGTCTGTTTTGTGTCCACAACTCTTCTAGATGCCAAGTGTATAATAATAAACAAAACAGACAAAAATATCCTGCCCTTTTGGAGTTTACATTTTCAATAACTAAAAACATATAATACATTTGATAATAGTATATGCTATGAAGAAAAATGAAACAGGAAAATGTGTTTAAGGAGTGTTAAGTATATCAGAATTTTAAGTAAGGAACACCTCTTTAAAGAGGCTGCATTTGAACACAGATTTTAATCAAGTGATTAAGTAAGTCATACAAAGATCAGAAGACATAGCAATACAAGTTCCCTGATGTGGGCATGAACTTGACTTGTTTGAGAAATGGAGAAAAGGCTGGTACGATTGGAAAGTGAGTTGGTGGCTGAGTGGCAGGTGGTGAGGTCAGAAAGATGGCAAAGGATGTCTAGGGTCTTCAGGACATGGTAAGAAAGCTGCATTTCATGCTATTTATGAATAGAAACCTTTGGACAATCTGGAGCTGGACATCATTTGAGTTGGTGGCTGAGTGGCAGGGGCTGAGGTCAGAAAGATGGCAAAGGCCATTTAGAGTCTTCGGGACATGGTAAGAAATTTGCATTTTATGCTATTTATGAATGGAAGCCTTTGGATAATCTAGAGCTGGACATCATTTGATTTTTTAAAAATCATCTAATCTACTCTGTAGATCACTAACTGTAAAGGATTAAGGTCACCTGCCCTATGGATTTTGGAGGCTTTTACTCAAATCAAAGTTCTCTGTCTATTTTCAAATGCTGTTATTATTATTAGCTGATTCTATCTCCCTCCCACTAGTCCTCAGCATACGCACTTTATTGTCAAGCTGGTTTCATTATGAACCTCCTAACGTTATATATATTTATACTTCTCCACTTTTGCCTATTCTTCCCCTTTAAGACATTGCCCTCTATCCTCTCTTATCTACCATCCAAGAACCATCTCAAGTTTTAATTATAACATAGAGTGCTTTCCCAACTGTCTCACCTCACATCTCCAGTCATTATATAACGTAGCTCTTGTCTGTAGTTCATGACTAAACACTTGACCATGTACATTTTATTGTTGCCAATATTTACTGTGTGCTAATCTTATATTCTGAATAATGTTACAAGTTCTATGATAGTAGAGAACTGATGAATTCTACACCTCTCATGGCATCCATCAAGTCTGGGGAGTACATCAAGTGAATGTGAACTGATGTAACATGTGGACTGACAGTTTTTTGTCATGGTGATCACCCAAGTAACTTCAGGCAGAACAGGGAATTAGGTTAGGTGGATGAAACCCATAATTTCTTGCCTCAGTCACCAGAGTCAACAAGTCATTATATAACAGTACACTAGGTCTTACTGAAAAATTCTTGATGGGCACCTTCTTGATTTTAATAAAACAATATATACCTGTCAGTTGAACACTGACCACAAAACACTGTATTTCTTTATGTTATCACTTGGTTTTGGCAGCAAATAACAGTTTCGTTGAAAGTGAAACTCCAGTTGGAAGGCTAGGCAGCACCTGCTCAAAGGGCTGGAATGTAACTATTATAGTCACAAGGATGCTGGGTGTTCACAGCTGTTCAGGGAGGGAGAGGTACACAGAGGCCTGGCCATAGAAGCAGCTGATACGTATGGGGAAGAGGCAGCCCAACTGCAGGCAGCCATTTCTTCCCCCTCCTCACGCTTGGGTTCTGGGCTGAGGCCAGGGACTGTCCGGAGCTGATCTCAGGCTCCCATTGGCCGCTGTCTTTCGTGACGTCACGATCATGATGAGAATTGATGATCGGACTCGCTGATTTCATTGTCTGAGGCGGCAGTGGAGACCCAGGAAAAATCTCGCTGAATCTGCCTGCCCCAGCAGTGGTCTGCTCTGGGTTGCTCTGACCCCTTCGGTGACTGCACCACGCCCGAGGTAAGCGCCCAACCTGGGTGGGTGTGAAGGGAGAAGGAGGGTGGACAAGGCACCGGGATAATGCATTGCCCAGTGGGGAGCCCGTAGGTTCCGTGGCCTAAACAGGCAGCCAACAAACTGGTGCGGCTTTGGGGGAGACAACTGCCTCGACTGCGAAGGCTGGCGGCAGCGTGAGGTTAGAAAGGAGCTGAGGATTGGGATACAGTGGGCATTGCCAAACAGTAAAGAACCTTGCTCCGAGAGAGAGCGATGTTTGGGACGCGCTTCTGGCCCAGTAGTAGGAGGAAGTGGCGCCTCTGCCTCCGAAGAAAGGAGGGGATTGAATTCTGCCACTTCTAGATTTCACTGGACAGCAGATTTCTCATAGCCCTACTCAAACACACTGAGAGCGCGGCGTCTGCGCATTAGCATCTTCGTGCGCGGGCGGGGTGGGTGGGGGGTGGGGTGTGCTGGTATCAGCGAGGAGAATAGGCTAAGAGTTTGCGCAGGCGCCTTTTCTGTTTTGTTGGAGAGGGTGGAGCTGAGCCCTTTCTGGCCTGAATAAGGAAAGATTTGGGGAGTTGGCCTCATGATGTTTCAAGCACTAGTTGATGGGAAGGGATCTGCCAGTTACTTTGAATCTAGTTTAGTGAGTGTACACAGCCTCAAAATGGGCCTGATAAATTTGAGAAGGCAAATGTTTAATCTCCCAATAATAGATGTGGAATAACGGAAATAGCTCGGAGAAGTGGAAAAGAAATGTTTCAGATAAGAAACGGTTTGGAGAAAAATAAACACTATTTAAATGAATCTAACTTTTAATCTTAAAGGAGCCCTGATTTGGGGTGAATTGTGGAGACTTAGAATACGAATTTTTTCTTTCTTGTCTATTGTACTTCTGGGAACAGACTCTTATAAATCTTTAATCCCTGTTTTAGGTTTGAAAATAAGTCCTTCTGTCTTCTGCCTTTGCTAGAAGCACTGAAGTCAAATACTATTTTTGAGGGAGTCCCTTCAAACATCCATCATTGGGAAGGGTTATATTACTCAGCAATTGTGCTATCAACCTGTGTGTCCTTGACGGAGAAATTGTACAGTGATGTTATTAATTGCCTTCCACAGTCTGATCGTGAACTCCTGATTAGTTCACAAATCTGGATTTTTCTCTATTTCTCATAGTTAAATAATTATAAAGTCCCAGTGAATTTTTCTTTGAAAGCCCTCTCATATAATTCTTCCCTTTTTCTACAATATAAATTCTCATCACCACTCATCCAGTCATTACAAGGGCCTCCTGGCTGGTCTTCACCTATGTCTCAAATCTTTAATTCATCACACCAGTCTAATGATCTATGAACATATCTTTCAACAAGTTCTTTTTTTTTCACCAAAATGATCTTGGCTCTCTATATTCTATTGTTCCAAGCTCAATTTAATCTGAATTTCAAAGAATTTTATAATCTGGCCTCTTTGTTTCACGGGAATCTCATTTTCTTTTATTCTTCAATGCACGATTTTCCTTAATGTTCCCTGAATAATCTACCTCCATAACTCTGCTCCTTATACCACTACCATGCCTTCATTAAGATGTCTTCTTTTCTACATAATTAATATCTTATCCAGTTGGGAAGCTCAATTGAAGTTACACCTCTCCATAAGTGTCTTCTAAGTCTAACCCAACTATTATTAAGCTCATTTTTCCTAGAATTCCTATATCAATTTTTGTATTTGTCACCTTATTTGTATTGTCTTTGGTATGTGTGTGTGTGTGTGTGTGTGTGTGTTAGACTGAACTTATCAACTGAATTTTAAACCTCTCCTTAAAGGGTTGAGACAGGCCATCTACTTCTTTATCATCTGCCAGAAGCACTTGATTGAATAATCAAAATCAAAAATATGTAATTTTTTTCCTAGAAAACTATTTCCTGGGAAATGAAGTAACATTACTATAGAGAGAAAATGTACACGTGTGAAAAATTATTCATAATTGATCAGACAAGAGACCATCCAGTGAGTAAATAAATCTGAATATAAGTCAAAGAAAAGGCATTACAGAGATCTTTGTATAGTGGATGACTTCAAAATGTATCATGTCCTCATAAACAGGACCAAGGGAACATTATCCCAGAATTAGGTCTGTTTGTAATTTTCTCAGTTTGAAAAATAATCCAGAGGTGTTCCATTGTTCTGTACTACTCTTTGGTGACATTGTATCATGTATATTTTAAAATATATCAATTACTCACTTTTCATTACATTATGTCTTCAATTGCTGTTTTACATTGACTATCCCTTACAGTTTTCATTTGTTTATCTCTTAAATCAGAGCAGATCATTGTGATGGTTGCCATAATTGCTATTATATAATGTATTGATTGCCACATTCCTACCCTTTGGGCTTCAAATTGCATTGTTCCACAGAGCTCAAGTTTTTCTTGAGTGACAGTGTGGTCATGGTTTAATATAGAGGCTTTTTACAGTATTCACTTTGGCTGCTGCCTCACTTTGAGGCACCATCCCAATATCACATAAAGGTTTTTGGTTTAAGAATATGAATGAAAAACAGTCCAAAAGTGTATTATAACCTGTAAATTTGAAAATCGTTGTTGTAGATTATCATAAGTGAACTGTGAATGTTGCCTATTATAAGGGAAAATCCTTTCTCCTCAACCTTTTATCTTATTACCTACATTATGTGAATTTCTTCAAAGATTGTTTAGCCTGTAGCCAGCTTGCATAGTAATTAAGACTTTCCTAGACACTTACATGTAGACTGATACAGAAAACTGTTCAAAGTTAGGCAACTTTGAATAGATGTGGTGCTCAGAAATATGCTGTTAATTTTAGAAAACCTCAAATAAAATATGAAAAAAATAAGGGTGTGATATTTGCTTTTTTAGGGTTTCTTTTACAATTCCTATCTTAATGAGAGGATGGCATTGGGTTATTTAATTTAGGTTGTAGAGTTTGGGCTGGAAGGGATTTTCTTTTTGTTTTGTTTTTCTTTTTTTGTAGAGACTAGGTCTTGTTATGATGCCCAGGATGGTCTTGAACTCCTGGGATCAAGCCATCCTCCTCGCTTGTCTCCCAAAGTGCTGAGATTTAAGCATGAACCACTGCACCTGGCTTGGTATTTTCTAATTATAAGCCAATCTTCTCATTTTACTAATGAGAAATCTGAAGCCCAGAGTAGTGAAGTACCTTTTCAGCATTAATAAACACTGATACTTACTAAGCACTTAGTGCCAAGCATTGTGTTAACAAATTTATATATGTTATCCCATTTAAACCTTACAACATCCTTATGAAATAGTTTCTAGTATTATTTCCCATTTGTCAGATGAGAAAATGAATGGTCAATGCAGTTGACTTGCTTAGGACCACACTGCTACTAAATATTACAGTTAGGTTGCAAAAGTAGGTCTGTTTGACTTGTAATCACCAATTTATGCTTGATCAAGATTATGGAATGCACTGTTGGCAGAGTTTTACCTAAAATCTCAATCTCTGGAGTCCCAGCTCAGTGTGTGTGTGTGTGTGTGTGTGTGTGTGTGTATTTTAAAAACACTATACATCTTACTACTTCTACAAAATCAGAGATTTTCAAGCTTCATCAAATGGTGTATCTTTACATTTATTTTAGGCATTTTATTAAAACATACTCAATCTTTTCTTTTCTTTTTTTTTTTTTTTTTGGAGTTGGAGTCTCACTCTGTCACCCAGAATGGAGTGCAGTGGCCGCTCCCGGCCACCGCATCCTCGACCTGCTGGGCTCCGGCGATCCTTCCCCCTCAGCCTTCCGCCTTCCAAGTAGCTGGAACTACAGGCGCGCGCTACCACGCCCGGCTAATTTTTTTTTGTTGCTGTTGTTGAGATGAGGTCTCACCAAGTGGGTCTCGAACCCGCGGGCTCAGGCAATCCACTCACCTCAGCCTCCCAAGGCGCAGGGTTACAGGCTGAGCCACCAAGCCCGGCTAACATACTTAATCTTGATTGAACAACATGGCATGATACTTTTTATAAAATATATTTTTAAAAATATTTAATTTATTCTGTTTTTTTTTTCATTCTGCTTTTAAAATTGTATTATACTTCCAGAGGTAATTATATTTTTATATAGTGTAATTCCCAGCAGGACAAAAAAATTAGATAGTTGATTTTGATTTTACTGTGGGGTCAGCTTAAACGGAAACTGGTGGTGTCTTAATATACTTGCCTTGAGTACACTATATCTAGTTATATTGGTTTGAAAGTAAACAGTGATCATTCCATTGCATAAAAAGGAAGCTGGTGAAGTTAGTGTATTCAAAAGCTGTCACTGATACCCTGAGACCTTTCCATTCTGAATAAAATTTTAAAGCAATAAGTTGAAACCTGTCTTTGTAAATGGAGTCATCCTGTGCCAACCAGCAACAAAATTGCCTGGTTTAAACAGAGATCTGGGTACACGGCAACTGGATACATGAGACTGCACTGTAAATCAATTAAATGCTGCACTTTAAATCTGCTATCTCTAAAGAAATTTGCAACAGCAGCTGGTCCTGCCTTCTTGGTTTCCTGTTGTTTTATGACTTGACTTATATGTCCAATAGGGTTGATCCCTAGAATCTTTAAACATGCCATTTGTCAGAGTGGCAAAAATTCAGGAAAACATCTTAGTTTCTCTTCCTTTGGAGTTGGGAACAATGTCTTTTAAGTTTCTTAAAACAACCGTGCAAACTTTTGGCTTACATTAACTCTGGTAGGCACTTTTCTCATGTAGACAAGTATTTGTACATGGTGCTTGTGCAAGATCATGTAATTAGTAAGTGACTGAACCAGAACTTGAAGGCAAGTATCATTCTAGATGCTGAAGGCTTAACTGCTAAGTTACTAGGTTATAAGTTAATGAGCTAGAGTGAGTAGATATATATATCCCCTACTTATTTCTCTTTCTGAGCCTCTTATACCTGTGACATTTTCCCTTTTCTCTCAATGGATATAGATAGAAAGATAGATAGATAGGTAGATAGATAGATAGATAGAGATATAGATATATATGCTGAGGTTTAGGGAAAGAGATCATTGTGTTGACCTCCACTGGCTTCACTGGCAGATGGCACATAGACCCATATTCTTTTCTAATCAATGGTCAAACTAATCAATGGTGAAATGGTGAAAGCACTTCTTCACTGAATTTTACTGAAGAGTAGAATACAAGATTATATGTTTTATTCTATGCTAATCTATTACTTTAATATCTTCTTATTGGATTTGCTTGATCTACCTAATGTGTATTTTATGAATGGAATAGCTGTGCCATGTGAGAAAGTAATTGTCTAAGATCCATTTCCAAATAGCTTTGCCCTTTCGTTGACCAATCATTTGTTGTGATGTAATCTCCTCAAGAGAGCAACAATTGGAAGAGACCCAGGTATTGTAAAATGTGGAAGAAGAAATATATTCTGCATTTTTGGGAAGTATTGCATTAGGTATTATTATGCTCAGCCTTGACTCATCCTCACTATTCTAAGACAACAGTATAAACACATTGTTTTTTAATTTGCCTGTTAATTGTTAAAGTTACCAGTTGGACATTTTATTAGAATCTATAAGCTTGCTTTTATCACCAATAAGTGACTAAATGATATTGAAATCCAGTTTGAGGTTTTATTGTTTTTTTGTTTTTTTGTTTTGAGTTGGAGCTTCACTTTGTCACCCAGGCTGGAGTGCAGTGGCACACTCACGGCCACCGGAGCCTTGACCAGCCTTTCAAGTAGCTGGAACTACAGGCATGTGCTCCCACGCCCGGCTTATTTTTTTGATATATTGTAGAGACGAGGTCTCACCAAGTTGTCCAGGCTGGACTTGAGCCCCTGGGCTCAGGCAATCCTCTCGCCTTGGCCTCCCAAAGTGCTGGGATTAAAGGCTGAACCACTGCGCCCGGCCCAGTTTGAGGTTTTTTTCTTCCAACTAATAACAATGTAGACAGAGACTTTGAATTTGGTATTGATTGTGATATGGAGCGAATTTACTTTTCTGGTAGGGACTGGTGAAACTCTGTCGATTAAATCCTTGCCTACTCAAAGTGTGTTCCATGGAGTGGCAGCATGGGCATCACCTGGGAGCTGCTTGGAAGCTGCAAAGTCTCTGGCTTCACCCTAAACATACTGAGTCAGAATCTGCATTTTAACAAGATCCTCAGGTGATGTATATGCACATTAAGGTCTTACAAGCATTGATGCAAAATGAAATCTGACTTATTATGCAATAGACTTTAAAGGTCTGCTGTTCATAAAAAATCTAAATTTCCTTTTCTCCGTTTTCACATGTGTAAAGAAATAAGTAACCAAGTATTTTCCATTATATATTATATGACTAATGTAGGTCAACTTTGTTTCATTCTGGAGTCAACATTGTCTCACTGAGAGAATAGCTACACCTATGTGATAAGTAAAATTGTTAAGAGTCTAAGTGAGTTCACTCATTTTGGTGATAGTAATGGCTTCACCATTGAAATATAATATAGCTTATCAATTTTTCTAATTACTCGTCTTGTCAACGGAATGTTATAGAATATATGTATTGAGGTCACTATCATCAACATTTTCAAGGGGAACTGTATGTTGTTTGTTTGCTGCTATAACAAATTACCACAAAATTAATGGTGCAAGACAATATAAATTTATTATCTTTTGATTCTGGAAGTCAAAAGTCTGAAATGGGTCTCATTGGGTTAAAATCAAGGTGTCAGGGCTTTCATTTCTAGTGACTCTAGGGAAGATTCCTTTTTTTTTTTTTTTTTTTGCCGTTCCCAGCTTTTAGAGGCTACTCACATTCCTTGGTTCATTGTATTCTTTCATCTTCAAAGCTAACATGACTGCTAAAGTCTTTGTCATATTGTGTCATGCTGATATTAACTCTTCTGCCTCCATATTTCACTTTTAATGACCCTTGTGATTACATTGAACCTACCCAGTTTATCTAGAATAATCTCATTTTAAGGTCAATTTATTAACAATCTTAATTCCACCTGCAACCTTATTTTACTTCTTCCATGTAACCTAGCATATTCACAGTTTCCAGGAATTACGACATAGACATCTGGAGGGGGAAGATTATGCTGCCTACCACAGGAATTTATGGTCTTTTTGGATTATAAAGGAAGTCAGCCTCTCATCTTATTATTGAAATAATAAACTAATCACTATGGGCTGAATTTTGTCCCCCCACTTCCAAAATCTATATGTTGAAATCCTAACCCTTAATATCTCAGAATGTGACTTTATTTGGAAATATGGCCATCAGTGATGTAATAATAAGTTTAACTAACATGAGGTCATACTAGACTAGGGTGGATTCTTAATCCAGTATGACTTTTGTCCGTATAAAAGGGAGACATTTGGATACAGGCACACATACAGTGAACATACCATGTGAACATGAAGATGGCCATTCATACACCAGGGAGAGAGACCTGGAATGGTTCCATCCCTCACAAACTCAGAAAGAACCAACCTATCAACATCTTGATTTCAAACTTCTAGTCCTCAGAACTGTGTGACAAAAAAATTGTGTTGTTTAAGCCACCCAGTTTTTTGCATTTTGTTAATGCAACCTTAGCAAACTAATATAGTCAGGATTGTTCTTTAGTTGATATCTAAGTATCATCATTCCCAGAAGCATTTATTTAGTAAATTTGTGTTCTATGATATGCTAGGTTCAGGCAAAGTGATTTAGACATTAAAGAACTCATGATACACATTAGAAAATTTTTGTAAAATAGATTCTGAAATATTTTACTTCACATCTCTGGTCATCAGTTTATCTAATTATAGAATTAGGGTATTATCTTCATAATATCTAATAGCATTTCTAGCTTTAAAATTCTATAATTATATTATTTAAGTAATTAAATTCATATATCAAATAAAAAGTATTAAGTAACAAACAAAACACTCAAAATTATGTTAAGCATTTCTTCAAAAAACTGTCTTAACTACTACCATCCCTGCTGTTCCTTGCCCACTTTCTAATCTTCTACCTTAAAGAGAAATTATAAAAATATTATTGAGAAACACTTTTGTTCTTTTAAATCTCTTGACCCTTTTGTAATTGGTTTAAGATATATGTTCAAAACATAGTACATTCATGGTTCTATGCATGCAGTGGGAACTTAGTAGATAAATTTAAATAAATAAGTTATCAAATATCTGTGATGATACATTAATATATCAGCGTCCTTTGAGATCAGTGAATTAGAGAGCAAAGGGTTATTTTGTAAGAAACTTTGTTCTGATTTCCCAGTACTGCAAAGTATATTGAAGCATTATGTATTTTCACAAATCATAGATGAAGTTGTAGTTTCTAAGTAACTTTGATGATTTTTGCAAATGGTTATTAAGCTACTTGAATTAAATGGTAGTGGTAACATAACAATTGCTAGATACGTCCAGAATCAGATCCTGAATAACATATTTCATACATTCAGATCTGGTCTGATTACCACCTACAAATATAATTGTGATGACAGAACCAGAAGCATGTCGTATAGCAGCCTTTCCCTTAGTGTCTCATATCCATGTGAGAAATATGACTAGGCAAGAGAAATACAGTGCCAACAAAAACATTAGGAGTTAATGTTAATACTAACCTTCAAACACATATACGCCTACGATTTGGCAATAATACATGCTTTCTATTTTAATACTGTAGATTTGACATGGAGCAGTGTCTTTCAAACTGAGGTCTATAGACCCTTTGGAGTCCAAGGGCATATTTTCAGACATCTTCAAGTTTTACGACAATTTTTAAACTTGAAGTTTTTATGTAATTGACATCTTAAAAAGAAAACCCCACAACATGCACACGCACACTTACACCCAAAGCCTTTTCATGAAGTGTAAATAAAGATAAACTTCTCTTTTATATTTATAGATCACAATTGAAAAATATTTGATGAAATAAGATTTGAGACAAAATACTTCAAACAGAGACCTAAAAATTAGATTTCTTCTATCTAGGAAAGACTTTGCTTTTGTTTTCTTATTTCAAAGGAAGAATAAGGGTATTTATTTGTGGCTATCAAATTTGATCTGTATGAGGCTTTTAGGTTCATAAGCATTTTCTTATTCAATTAATGTATTTGTGGGGATAATCTTTTTTATTTTTTCAATTTTTTGATTAACAAAGATTATATATTTATGGTGTACAACATGATGTTTGGCTATATGTATACATTGTGGAATGGCCAAATTGAGCTAGTTAATATATCCATTATCATTAGTTTGTGGTGAGAACATTTAAAATCTACTCTGCGTAACTTTCAATTATGCAATACATTGTTATTAACTATAGTCACAATGTTATAGATCTTTTGAACTTATTCCTCTTGCCTAACTAAAATTTTGTATTTCTTGAACAACATCTATCCAATTCCCCATTCCTTTCTAGTTCCTGGTAACCACCATTTTTCTCTCTTATATGAGTTCGACTTTTTTAGATTTCGCATATTAGTGAAATCATGCAGTATTTGACTTTCTGTGCTGTACTTATTTCACTTAACATAACGTCCTCAAGGCTTATTCATGATGCTGCAAATGACAAGATTCCCTTCTTTGTTAAGCCTGAATAGTATTCTTTATTCTAATTTATCTGTTGATGATCATTTAGGTTGATTCTATATCTTGGATATTGTAAATAATGCTGCCACAAACATGAGAATGTATATATTTCTTCAAGATAATGACTTTGTTTCATTTTACAATATATCCAGAAGTAGCATTAGTGAATCATATAGTATGTAGTTCCATTTTTAATTTTTTTGAGGAACTCCATACTGTTTTCTTTAATGACTATACTAATTTACATCCCCACCAACAGTGAACAAGGGCTCCCTTTTCTGTGTATGGGTAAATTTATGCTTTCATTATGTGATTCATTAAATATGTGTGTTTGTATGTTGTTTCTACACTATAAATGTCTGTGTTTAGATAATGACACCTACTAACCCCTAGATGACGTGCTTTGAGGGATCTTCCTCTAACACCTAATGAGTAGGATGTAAACTTAAACTTTTTCTCTTAAGTTTTTGCAAGCTGATGTTAAATCAGAAATGAGAGGTATAATAGAATCAAATAGTTCATCTATTTGTTTCTAAGCAAACCTACCCTTAACTCTTAATGTGTGCTATGCAAATCTGACTGAAGAAGCACTAAAAGAATATCTAGTTTAAGTGAAGAAATATGACTTTAACTTTTTAAAACAAATTTTAACCACCAATCAAAATTCTTCATAGGAGTGAGCTGAGAGGAGAGGTAGAATGGAGTTATGTAAATGATTTTTAAAAGTCAAGAAATAATAAAGATACATTCTCAATACCGTGAAATCTAAGGGACATGCAGATTATTTTTATATAATAAACAATTTATCTACACTCATTTTTCCAATTTCTATAGGATATTTCATAGTACTCTTCCCTCATTAGTTAATTAGAATATGATCTACATTTTAAAGATACTAACTTAGGCTGTGAATTGCAAGATTGTAAAATGTTAGCAGTCAATACTTGTTGCAGTACAAACACTTTGTCTATTGAAATGTAATAATGGCCGGCTCGGTGGCTCAGCCTGTAATCCCGCGCTTTAGGAGGCCGAGGTAAGTGGATTGCCTGAGCCCGCGGGTTGGAGACCCGCCTGGGCAACTTGGCGAGACCTCATCTCTACAATAAATCAAAAATTAACCCGGTGTGTAGCGCGTGCCTGTAGTTCCAGCTACGTGGAAGGCTGAGGCAGAAGGATCGCTGGAGCCCAGCAGGTCGAGGCTGCGGTGGCCGGGAGCGGTCACTGCACTCCTGTCTGGGCGACAGAGTGAGACTCCAACTCAAAAAAACCCCCAAAAAACAAAAAGAAATGTAGTAATGATTTACTTGTCAAATTTGCTTAGGGCTAGAAATGTGAGAAGAAACACAATTTAATTTACAAATACGTGTAAATTCAGGTATTACTTAGCTCATTAGAAGATACTATATATCATTTGTCATTGTCATATATTCTGTATGGGTGCATTCATGTGGGATTGTTGTGAAAGCAGAGTTAAAGATACAAGGAAATCAGTTATCCAGTTCAGTTTCTGTTTATGTTTTTGACATTAAATTTATTATCTCTTTGAAATTGATACTTTTATAATAATATGTATTTTGCTAAGTATATTATTAGGTATTAATAGTTTATAGGTATTTATTATTTTAACATATTAACGCGTGTTAAAATCAAGTAGCTTTAAAAGCTAATGAATTATTGTCAATGATGAAACATTCTGAGATCCAGGATATCAACTTGCTAATACATCTTTTTGGTAGAAACATTAACCCTCTTTAGAATTAGTCATCAGAGTTGTAGCTATAGATATATATGTCCATTTAGGTATATATATTTTTATACATTTATGTAAAGGATGTGTACATTAAATTGTCTTGCAACTTGTTTTCATGTCACTATGACTATTCTAACTGGCAAGCATGAATATTAATTACACAGAATTTTAAGTTTTTTTTTAAATGAGAGCAGTGTACAATTTCTTTGTGCCCTAAAATAGTCATATGATAGGTTGTTATTAAAATCAGCTGTTTCGTATTTCCATCTAAGTGATAGTGGCCAATTATATATTTTAAAAGAAACGTAAGAGATGTGTACAGTGAATTTCAATAAATTATAGCCCAATAATCAGATATTCTTTTATATTATTAGAATAGGCAGGGAGTCGGTTATTAACTTTATGCTTAGAATATGCTGGAATTTATTTTTTGCAATGTCAACAAAGTCTGGCAAGCTAATTGTAAAATAAGGTAAATAGAGAGTTGGTTTTTTTTTTTTAAAGATGAACATCATCAAATGTGAATGACAGGTTAAAGTGACAGTTTCTGTTAACAGATTTACAATAGCAATTATTTTGCACATGTACACGTTTCATTAAGCTCAAAGTATTAACTCATTACTGTATATTAATAAAGATTCTTCTATATAAAACACCATTTAATAACTTAGTTTTAACAGAAGAATTTACCTAGTTTATAGTGTTATTTTCAATATGAAAATTACACTATAAAATTCTGCAGACACATCTGCATATATGGACACCATGCCATTGGTATTGTGCTTAACTTTTATACTTTTCAACATTTTAAGATATCAAACTCTCACAACATAGACCAAGGTCATAAAATCAAGCTTCCTTTTGCCTTCATAATATAATAATATACAAATCCTTAATTTGAAGTTTGTATAAAAATAGTGTAGGAATGGATTGGTGCATGTTAAAAGAATTATTTTCACTAAGAATGACCAGTTGGTGGTTAACTATTAACAGAATTAGACTTTACATAGCATGTTATAACTTATCAAGTATTATAATAAAGATAACTCTTCATGTGAAAAAGAGCAGGTCAGGTTTTATATCCTCATGTTCCAGATGAAGGAACTGAGGTTCAGGAGGTAAATTATCTCTGCTAAGGTCACCCGACTAACAAGTAATGAAGCTTAACAGGTACAGTAGTGTCCAGACTCATAAAGTGGTCCCATTCTACCACTCCAAAAGGCCACCTGAACTTCTGCTTACAGCCATGATGAAATATCATGAACAGAATTCACTCTTTCACCTAAACATCTGAAAACAGACAAAAAATAGAAAAAAATGAATTTCAGACCTTTGACAAAAGACAGCACAGGACCATAGTTTCTGAGAGAAGGAAGACAAACAGGATGAGCTCTATAAGTGTCCCAACTCACTGCCTTGAGAACGTTCAGAGAATAGCCCTGAGTTAAGGAGACAATTCAGAGATGTCAGAGTGGCTAGAATTTTAGGGACAGCATACTGGAAGGGGAGAACACTGCATAGGAAGGAGCAAATTACACATAGAGCTTCAAGGATTTGTAGAGAAACTCCTCAAGTCTCTGGCTGACTACTGATTAGTTCAAGTATGTGCTGAAATTGTTGAGGCAAGAGAAAGAATTATGAGAAAGCAACAGACAAAACAGGGATATTTTATATTCTCATCAGATTGGATTGGAAAACATATTTAATGAGGCATTTAGGAAAGTCTGTAGAAGAATATTCTCTCAATGATGGAACAGATTAGCCCTAGAATAAACACAATTCTAGATTTGCCTAACAAAAGGAAATCTCAAAAGAATCAAGCCATTTCTTAGTAACTTAAATATATCCCAGAACAAAGCCTTAATATATTTAAAGACTACAAAAACTTCCGTTACCCAACAGCAACATTCATAATATCTGCTATTAAATGAAAAAGTACCAAGTGTGCAAAGGAACAGAAAAATATACAAACCTTATTCCCGTGACAAAGCAATAATAAAAACAGAATAAAAATAATACATACAAAATTAGTGGAGAAAAGTGTTAAAACAATTGTTAGTACTGTATTACATATGTTCAAGAAGGTAGATAATAGCACAAATGGAATGGAGAAAAAATATTGAAGATTTAAAAAAATATTCATATTGAAATTCTAGAGACAAAAATACAGCATATGAAATGACAAATGCATTGAATAGTTTTAATAGATTAGCCACTGTAGAAAAAACTTAGTGAACTTGAATGCATACAAGTAGAAATTATCCAAAATAAAAACTAGAGAGAAAATATGGGGGAAAAAAAGAATGGGGCAACAGTAAGCTGTGGGACAATATCTTTCAATCTAATGTATATGTTTTTTGAGTCTCACAGGTGGGAAGGAGAAGAAAAACATTCAGAAATTAACAGTTGAAAATTTTACAGATTTGATGAAAACTATGAACTCACATAGCCAAGAAGCTCAACAAATCCCAAGAATAAGAAAGATGAGGAAAATGGCACCAAGGCATTTTAAACTCTAATTGCTGAAATTCAGGGGAAAGAAAGAGGAAAACTTAAAAGCAGCCAGAGGGGGGAAAAAACTGCACCTTGTGTACAAGGAATAAATATGAGAATGACAGGAGATATCTTATTGCAACAATGCAAAATAGAAAGCAATGGAACAAAATTCTTAAAGCGCTGAAGGAGAAAAGTCTGTTAACCTGGAATTCAATATAAAAAAATTAAAGCAAAATAAAGGCTTTCCCACTCATTCAATATATATAATATATATATATTATATATATATATATAACCAGCAAGTGTCCACTATCAAAAATGTTCAAAGAATTTCTCAGGCAGAAAGAAAATGGTACAAAATTGAAATTTAGACCTATAATGGAAAGAAGACCACTGTAAGTAGTAAATATGCAGGTATAGATAAAAGACCTTTTATTTTTTTTAAAAAAATTCCTTTAAAAGTTAGCTGTTTAATTTTTAAAATAAAATTTATTGGGGTTTTGTAACACTTGTCAGAGGAAAATGTGCAGCAACAATAGTACAAAGGTCAGCAGAGGAGAATGGAATGATACTATTATAAGATTCTTCTATTATATATGGAGTAGTACAATATGGCAACTTATCATGGTAATAAGTTGAAGAGGTATACCATGGTCTCTAAACCAATCATTATAATGGCAAAACTAAAAGAGATAAGACAACAAAAAATACAAAATAGGACATTAAAATTATTTAATACCACAAAAAAGCAGAAAAATAAAGAAAGGGGAACAAAATACACATGAGACAAATAGAGAACAAATAACAAAATTGTAGATTCAAACTCAACCATATCAATAATCATATTTACTGCAAAATTGTCTAAACATACCAATTAATAGATATCATCATACTAGACTTAAACTCAGCTATCTACTGTTTAATAGCAATCCACTTTAAATATAAAGACACAGTTAAACATAAATGAATGAAAAGAAAATATCATGAAACTCTAATCAACAGAAAGCCTGACTTTATTAATGTCAGATAAAGTACGTTTTGGACAAAAATATTATAAAGAGGGTCATTCATATTGATAAGAGGATCAATTCATTAAGAGCACATAAAAATCCTAAATGTTTATGTACCTAATAACAGAGCTCTACAATACATGAAAAAATAACTGATACAACAGTTTTTTTTTTTTTATACAACAGCATTGAGATAGCTTGGTGCAGTGGCTCATGCCTATAATCACAACACTTTGGGAGACCGAGGCAAGAGAATCACTTGAGCTCAGGAGTTTGAGAGTAGTCTGGACAACATAGAGAAACCTCATCTCTACAGAAAACAAGAAAATTATCCAGGTGTGCTTGCATGTGCCTGTAGTTCCAGCTACTCTGGAGGCTGAGGCAGAAAGATCACCTGAGCCCAGGAAGTCGAGATTGCACTCTAGCCTGAGCAACAGAGTGAGGCCCTGATTCAAAAAGAAACAAACAAAAACAGAAATGATAAACAGACACGTACACAATTATATTCAGAAATTTGAAACACCTTCTCTAAGCAATTGCTAAAGCAAGGAGAGAGAAAATCAATAACTTTATGATTTGAACAGCATTCTCAATCAGCTTGATCTAACTTACTAATACACTCTACCAAACAATAGCAGAATACACATTATTCTCAGGTGCACATGGAATATTGATTAATATGGACCAAACAAACTATTACTAGAAGATCAAATTAAGCCCAAAGCAAGAAGAAAGAAGGAAATTATAATGCTAAGACCAGAAAAACATAAAATAGAAAACAGAAAATCAATAAAGAAATGCAATGAAAACAAAAGCTGAGCCTTTGAGGAAAAAAAGAAAAAGAGAAGACACAAATTGTCAATATCAGGAATGAGGGAGAGGACAGCATGATAGACTGTACAGACATTAAAAAGTATACTTATAAGCTGTTAACAACCTATATGCCTATAAATTCACCAACTTAAAGAATATGGACCAATTTTTTAAAAGACAAAAATTACCAAAATTAATTCTAGGAGAAACACAATAACTCAATATATTTAATTATGAAATTTAATTTCATATATTTAATTATGAAATTGAATTTATAATGTGAAATCTTTCTTTAACGAAATCTTTAGACCCAAATTGCTTCACTGATGAATTCTGCAGAACTTCTAAGAAAGCAGTAATATCAAATCTACACAAACTTTTTCAGAAAATAGAACTGAAGATGATGCTTTGCAACTCATTTGAGCACTTATTATGTCCCAGACATTCTTCTAGAAACTGGTCAATAAAAAAGATGAAAATTTGCTTCCTGTCCTCCAGGAATTTGTAGTATATGAGATGAACTTGTGAAACTCCTTCTCCATCTGCCATGCCCTTAGTCCTGCCTAACTGGTTAAGACAGAACAAAGCAGGTTATCATGCATTGTATAAACAATGAAAGATAAAACTTTTTCTCTGTAAAATCATCAGAAGTAAACTTGACCTGCTGACTTCCCTTTGTCTATCATTGGTACACAAAACTTGATAGAATGACCCAGGAGTGGAATGACCAAGTTCATTCAATTTAAGAGTCTTACAATTCTGCAATAACTTCCTCCTTCTCCCAACCCCAGTCCCACTTGTTCTGTGTTAAGAATAATTTAGTATTTCATCTAATGATTTGTTTTCCCTACTTAATTAATATTAATCAAAAGAGGTGACAGTCATTCTGTTTATTAAACAATTAGTGCCATAAATTGTTCTTTATTACAACCACGTACCACATGCTCAGGAGGAATTGATTTTACACCAACTTTCCATTCCACTACTGTTCAGTTCACAGTGTGTGAAATAAAAATAGCCATTTTTGGGGTTTTTTGTTTTTTGTTTTTTTGAGTTGGAGTCTCTGTCGCCCAGACTGGAGTGCAGTAGCATGTTCCCGGCCACCGCAGCCTCGACCTGCAGGAATCCGCAATCCTTCTGCCTCAGCCTTCCAAAATAGCCGGAACTACAGGAGCTTGCTACCATGCCCGGCTAGTTTTTGATTGATTGTAGAGACGAGGTCTCGCCAAGTTGCCCGGGCGGGTCTCGAACTCGCGGGCTCAGGCAATCCACTCGCCTTGGCCTCCCAAAGTGCTGGGATTACAGGCTGAGCCACCGAGCCCAGCCAAAAATAGCCATTTTAACTACTATATATTCCCACTAGAGTAAAGAAGCAGAGAACTAATCCCTCATTTAAATGAAATGCCTCCAGCAAGTTCAGGAAAATAAGTGTCACAAAATCTACAAAGTAAGGAACAATAATAGAGTCAGGCAGTGAGACATCAGGCCTTGCCAAAAAAAATAAGCTGGCTTTTACATTAAAAAAAGCAAATTAATGAAAAACAAAACCTAGCAAATTAAGACTGACAGGGAATTGCTAAAGACAAGCAAGTAGAATGTAGCACAAAGACTAGTATTAGAATAAAATGGATCATTACATAATGACTAATGACAAAAGAATCAACTAACCAAAAAGATGGAACAATCTTGTATGTATATGTGCCTAACAACGGATGTTCAAAATACATAAAGCAAAAACTCATAGAAATAAAACAAACATACCAAAAAATAAAAAAGGATAGAATTGAAAATAGAAATAGACAAATCCACAGCTATACTTTGGAAGGTCACCATTCTTCTTTTAGTAACATAGAATAGTCAGAAAGTCAATAAGCATGTAGAAGACCTGAACAATACAATCAACATGACCCAGCTGACATTTTTAGAACTGATCACCCAGGAACAGTAGAATACATATTCCTTTCAAATGTTCATGAAAGCAAGAGAAACCATATTCTGAGCCACAAAACACACTTTAAAAAAAATGTTTTTAAGATGTGGGGTACAATTCAAGGTTAGGTATACAAATTTTCATTATACAGGTACCCTAGTTGATGAGGTGAGCTCCTCCGTCCCTGGCAGTTTTCCTCAACTGCCAATCCCACCCCCCTTCCGCTGGCAGTTTCCCACTACTGCTAATCCCTTTTTTATAGTATCATGATAATTGTTCGAGGCCCGTTTATGAGTGAGAACATATGGTACTCTGTCCATTGTTTCTGTGATAGATCACTGAGTATGATAGACTCTAAATCCATCCAAGTTGCTGTGAAGTCCATATGTTTGCCCTTCTTTATAGCTGCATAATATTCCATTGTGTATATGTTCTTTTAAAAATTTAATGTAATTAAAATTATACAAAATATAGTCTTTAAGTATAACCAAATTAACCCAAAAAATAGCAAAATAATATCTAGAATATCCCTAAACATTTTAATTAAACAATAGACAAGGGAAATTATATTGAGCTGAACACACTCTGTTAATTTTTTTAGAATACAGCCAAAGCAATATTTAGAAGTAAATTTGGAACATTCATTGCTTGTACTTAGAATTGAAGAAAGATCTCAAATCAACAATGTATCTTTCATCTTAAGAAACTAAAAAAAGGAGAGTAGATACAATCAAAAGTAAGCAAAATGAGGAGAAGTGTAGAATAAGAACAGGAATCTATGAAAATGTATTCAAAAATAATAAAAACTAAAAGCTAGTTATTAGAAGAGCAATAAAAGTGATAAACCTTGTGCCAAGCTGACAAATAAACGATAAATAAATAATAAATAAATAAGAAACAAATTAGCTATATCAAGAAGAAAAAAGATACATCACAGACCCTACAGAGATTAGCAAAATAATAAGCAAATATTATTATTATTTTTTTTTTTTGAGTTGGAGTCTCACTGTCGCCCAGACTGTAGTGCAGTGGCCACTCCTGGCCACCGCAACCTCGACCTGCTTGGCTCTGGCGATCCTTCCGCCTCAGCCTTCCAAGTAGCTGGAACTACAGGTGCACGCTACCATGCCCGGCTAACTTTTTTGATTTATTGTAGAGATGAGGTCTCGCCAAGTTGCCCAGGCGGGTCTCGAACCTGCGGGCTCAGGCAATCCACTCACCTCAGCCTCCCAAAGGCGCGGGATTACAGGCTGAGCCACCGAGCCTGGCTAGCAAATATTATCAATTTCTTCTTGAGCAGGTTTTGGTAGTTTGTGTCTTTCAAAGAATTGGTCTATTCATCTAAGTCGTTGAATCCAAAGGTGGAAGTTGCTTAATAATATTTGCTAGCCAGGCTCGGTGGCTCAGCCTGTAATCCC
>CAUYQG010203747.1:0-14607 GCA_963574415.1 Tarsius wallacei | reverse complement strand
GTCAAAGTCTGTGAAAGAGTTACTTTCTTGATACAATATTTTTGAGACAATTACCCTGTGTGGTTATAAAATGTTTTCTTTTTTTTTTTTTTTTGAGTTGGAGTCTCACTCTATCGCCCAGACTGGGGTACAGTGGCCGCTGAGCGGGAGCGGCCCCTGTAGCCTCGACCTGCTGGGCTCCGGCGATCCTTCCGCCTCAGCCTTCCAAGTAGCTGGAACTACAGGCATGCGCTACCACGCCCGGCTGATTTTTTATTTGTTGTAGAGATGAGGTCTCACCAAGTTGCCCAGGTGGGTCTCGAACCCGCAGGCTCAGGCAATCCACTCACCTCAGCCTCCCAAGGTGCGGGATTATAGGCTGAGCCACCGAGCCTGGCTATAAAATGTTTTTTTAAATGTTCTTAAACTATAATCTCCATAGCTGATTAATATAATGATCATAATTGTTTGCATTCTGTTAACTATTGATAAATCTAAAGTAAGGAAGAACTAGGGGAATTTTAAAGTTGGAACACAAACTCTAGAATTATATAACAATTCTAGCTAGGCCAGGCTCGGTGGCTCAACCTACCTGTAATCCCATCACTTTGGGAGGCTGAGGTGAGCGGATTGCCTATGGATTCGACACCAGCCTGGGCAACTTGGTGAGACCTCATCTGTACGATAAAAAAGTTAAAAAATTAGCCAGGTATGGTAGCACGCAGCTGTAGTTCCAGCTACTTGGAAGACTTGCCAGAGCTCAGTAAGTCGACGCTGGGGTGGCCATGAGTGCCTCTGCACTCCAACCTAGGAGATGGGGTGAAACTCCGATGCAAAAAAAAAAAAAAGCTATGTAATTAGTTACTGAAACAGTATCATATATTCATACCTACACCTGATCTACATTCACTTATCCATTATTCTCAAATGAGAATTAGTTACAAGACTCAGTTCCCTGGAGCATGTCTATGGGCTGATTTGATGAAATCAAATTTCTGACCTTAGAAAGTCAGAGATGCTGATTCTGTAGCCCAGCTTTTTTCATTCGTTCACTCAATGTTTAGCTTTTAGTCAGTTTGTGTGGATCAATGTATGACATATTTATGTACATTTATGTGCAGTGTATACATTTTATTGTGTATGTTTGTGAACACATAACAGTTGTAGCCTTGTGAAAGCCAGGCATAGGATGGAATCACAGCTTCACCCATGTTGCCAATTATTTATGAGGCCCAGTCACAGCTCAGAGCTTTAGAAAACTGTATTTTCAGAGGTTGGAGTTTTGGTGGTTAGAGAGGGAGAGGAGTGGAAAAGAGAGTGAAGGGAAAATGAGAAACCATGTCGTTTCTTTACTTGCTTCTTCTCATGTCCCCCTCCCTCCCTGCCTCTCACTTTCTTCACCTTCACCCTCTCGATTCCTTCCCACACACACTCCCCTCCATGTACACACTCTCACGGTATTGAGTGATTCCTGCATTTAATATGCATGTGTTAAGCACCTGCAAAATATGACGCCAAGTGTGAGGTGGGAGTTGGAGTGTATCCTGAATCCTCCTCTGCCCACTGCTGTATGCTTGTACAGGACACTGTGGCAGAGAGTGAAACGCAGTACAAAGAGACCCTGGGCTCCAGGAGTTGATTATCTAAAGGAAAAGGCAGGCACACCTAAAATGATCGAATGATTATATCTTCATATACCAGAAGTGGAGGAATCCCTCACAGTTTGAAAGGAGTAAAGAATGAATAAGGAAAGTTGTTAAACCAACAAATAATATAGACTAAAAATATAAGTTAATGCATAAATGTGCTGATACTTACAGCTTACATTTTTTTTTTTTTTTTTTGAGTTGGAGTCACTCTGGGCCTCACTCTGTCACCCAGGCTGGAGTGCAGTGGCACGCTCATGGCCACTGCAGCCTTAACCTGCTAGGCTCAGGAGATCCTTCCAGCTCAGCCTTCCAAGTAGCTGGAACTACAGGCATGCGCCACCACACCCAGCTAATTATGTTTTTGATTTATTGTGGAGACGAGGTCTTACCAAGTTGCCCAGGTTGGTCTCGAACCCCTGAACTCAGGACTCGAAACTCTGGCTTCAGTCTCCCAAAATTCTGGGATTACAGGCTTGAGCCACCGTGCCTGGCTATAGCTTACATTTTTAAGCACTTAAGTTAATTATCCTTTGATTATTAAGGGAAGTTAGTGATGTTTGGATTACATTGGTTTTTTGAGTTTATTATTGTAGTAGAGAGCCATGTTCTTGGGGGCAAGATGTGAAGTGAATAACTAGAAAGTGTGTGTGTGTGTGTGTGTGTGTGAGTTCGGGAGGAGGGAGGGAAGTGGGGAGAAATGAACAGGCAGAGCACATGGGGTTTCTAGGGTGGTAAACTCAACTCTGTATGGTACTATAATGGCGGATCATGACATTATGCACTTTTCAAAACCCATACAGCTGCACAACACAAAGAGTTAACCCTAATGAAAACTATGAATTTCTGTTCATGATAATGTATCATTATTAGTTTATCATATGTAACAAAGGTTCCACACTAAGGCAAAATGTTAATAACAGGGGATAGTGTGTATGGTGTGTGTGTGTCTGGACAAGCTATATAACTCTGCACTATCTACTCAATTTTGCTCTAAAATTGCTCTAAAAAAAATAAAGTTTACTAATTATGAAGAAAAGATTATGAACCATGATGAAGATCTACCTCTTGGAAATATGAAAATCATTTGCCGTGTTGTTTTAGTCATATTAAGGACAAAACATGAAGCAGTTAAAATAATATTATTGGACAAGGGATCTGAATAGCCTTGTGTCCAAAGAAGATATTCCAATGGCTAATAAGCACCTGAAAAGATGCTCAACATCATTAGCTATCATGGAAAACCAAATCAAAACCACAACGAACTATGACTTCACATTTACTAGGAGGGGCAAGTTTATAAAATGAAAAGGAAAGTAACATGTTGGTAAGAAGATGGAGAAGGTCGAACCCTCACACACTGCTGGTGAGAACATGAAATGGTACAGCCACTTTGGAAAAACGGTCTGGAAGTTCCTCAGAAAGCTAAACATAAAGTTACCAAGTAACCCAGCAATTCCTCTCCTAGAGAAATATCTGAGGGAAATGAACATAGGTCCACAGAAAAACTTAGACATGAATGTTAATGAGAGAATTACTTGTAATGGCAGAAAAAAAAAAAGAACAACCTAAATGTCCAACAATCAGTTTATGGATAAATAAAATGTGGCATGACCATACAACAGAGTTTATTCAGCTACAAAACAGAGTAAAGTACTGACACATTCGACAGCATGGAAGAACCTTGAGAAGATCGTGCTAAATGAAAGAATCCAGTCTCAAAAGACCACACATCATATGAGACCCCTGACATGCAATGTCCAGAATAGACCAATCTAGGAACGGAAAGTAGGTGAGTGGTTACTTAGGGCTGGGGAGCCCTGTGAAGGATGAGGCGTATCTGCTGAAGGGCACAGGGTTTCTTTCTGGGATGATTAAATGTTCTAAAACGTGTTGGGGTGACATTTGCACAACTGCATGAATATACTAAAAACCACTGAATTAATGGGTGAATTGTTTGGGATGTGAATTATATCTCAATAAAACTGTTACCAAAAGAAAAGAATATTGTGTATTTGTTTTTGTTTTTTTACTTTAAAGGGTATAACAATGCATGTTCTCTGCCACTGGCTGATGACAAAAGACTTTGGGCTACTTCCTTAGGAGGTTTCTATTTGTAATTATCAACAATGTTAATCGTCCTATATTTGCATAGTATTTGGTTTAGGTAGCATTTCCAAGTTGACTCTTTTATTTGGGCCTCAAAATGCTAAATAAAGTGCCTTCAGAAAGGTAGAGTGAATTCTAAAGGCAGCAGTAGGTTCCAAGTCTATCAGGAACTTAGGAATTCTAACAGAAAGTGGGGTACTTTTTCTACTGCGCTATGGTTGTCTTTTTAATGTATTTCGATTTCTTGATTTTCTTCACTTCATTAGGTTTTTATTAAACAAATATTTATTGACTGCTTAGTATGTGCCAAAGTACTGTACTGGTTTAGAGAGAGACAATAATAAATAACAGATAGAGTTGTCTACGTCTTTGTAGAAAAGATAGGTACTAAGTAGGACTTGAAAACAGTTTATCATTATCTTTTCTCACACTATTTTTGCCCTTTAGTAATTCACATTGAAATGTTCAACTTGACTATTTCTTTTCTAACAACCTTCTATACGCAGCAAGTTAGTTATGAGAGCTTGTCACGCATGTTTTCCCCCTCCCCTCCCCTGTCCTCCCTTGCCTTCCCATTTTGTAATTCAATCATTCTTAGTAAGTTTAAAGACTTGCACAGTCATCTCCACAGTCCATTTCTGGAACATTTTCATCACCCTCAAAAGATCCCTCATGCCAGTTTGTGGTCAATCCCTGTTACCATTCCCAGTCCCATGAAACACCATCTGCTTTTTGTCTTCATAGATTTGTCTTTTATGGACATTTCATTTAGCTGGAATCATACACTTTGTATGTAGTCTTTTACATCTGACTTCTTATTGCATTGTGTTTTTGAGGTTTGTACACGTTGTATGTAGCATGTATAAGTAGTTCATTTCTTTTATTGCTGAATAGTATTCCAGTGTATGGATATGCCACATTTTGCTTTTCCAACTCATCAGATGACAGGATTCTTTCTACGGTTGGCTATGATAACTGATACAAGCATTCATGTACAGTTTTTGTGCCAACATAGCTTTCATTTCTCTTAGGAAGATACATGGGAGGGGAGTGGGGTTACTGGGTCTTATGGTAAATTTATTTTTATTTTTAAGAAATTGCCAAACTATTTTTCAAAGTAGGTTTCCAAGTTCCATTTTATATTTTCACTAGCAATGTATGAGAGTTCCTGTTTTCTCACATCCTTGGCAACCCTAGTTATTGTCTGTCTTTTTGATTATAGACAACATAGAAGGGTTAAAAGCAGTATCTTAATATGACTTTACTTTGTACTTCCCCGGTGACTAATGAGGCTGAGCATCTTTTCATGAATTTCTTAGCCATTTGTACGCTTTCTTTGGTGAAATGTCAACTCAGACCTCTTGCTCTTTTACGTGGGTTATCTTATTAATGAGTTGTAAGAGTTCTTTATATAGTTTGGATATAGGTTCTTTTTCAATCAAAGATATGATTTGCAAGTAGTTTTTCCCAGGTGATAACGTATTTTTTTTCATTTACTTAATGGCATTTTTAAAAAAGTATGAAAGCTTTGAGTTCTGATAAAGTGCAATTTATCAATTTTTATTTTGTGGATCATGCTTTTGGCACTATTTGCTTAGCCCAAGAGCATAAGGCATTTTTTCTTATATTTTTTCTAAATGTCTTATAGTTTTCACTTTTAAATTTGAGCCTAAACCCATGAAGAGTTTATCTTTGTATAGTAAGGCTCTAAATTATCTTTTGCATGTGGCTATAGAGTTTATTTTAAAGATTATCTTTTCTTTCATTGAATTATCTTGACACCTTTGTCAAAAATCAATTAACCATAAATCGTTTTATTTCTAAGCTCTGTTCCACTGATTTGTATGTCTATCTTCAGCCTTTATACTAAAACTACACTGTCTTAATTACACTAGCTATATAATGAATGTTGAAACTGGGAACTGTAAATCCTCCAACTTTAAAAAAATTGCTTTGGCTATCCTGGGTGTTTGCATTTCCATGTAAATTTTAGGATTAGCTTGTTAGTTTCTTCAATATAGCCTGCTGGAATTTTAGTAGAGGTAGCTTTTAAACGATGGGTCAGTTTGGGGAGAATTGTCATCTTAACAATATTGAATCTTCCTACCTATGAACATAGATTATCTCCCTACTTAATTTTTAATTTCTATCTGCAATGTTTTATAGTTTTCTATTTCTTTTTTTTTTTTTTTTGAAAGCAGGATTTATTGAGAGGACAGAAAAACTCCCACAGCGGGAGGGGACCTGCAGGGGTTGCCCTGTTTTTATTTTTCTGTGTGTAAGTTTTGCACTTCTTTTGTTAAATTCTTAAGTACTTTTTGATGCAACTGAAAATGGATTATTTTCTTAAATTTATTTTTGGATTGTGTATTGCTAGTATTTAGAAATACCATTAATTTTATCAATTTGTATTGTATTTTTCAACCTTACTGAATTTGCTTTTTAGATCTTGTATGTTTTTTCCTCATGTGCAGATTCCTTAGGATTTTCTGTATAGGATCATGTTATCTAAGAACAACGTCAGTTTTACTTCTTTTTTTTCAGTTTGGGTGCTTTTTATTTCTTTTTCTTGCCTGATTGTGCTGGCTATAGCTCAAATGTTGACTATAAGTGGCAAAAGCATGTAGCCTGGCTGTGTTCTCAGTCTCAGGGGAAAGTAGCCAGTATTTCTCCATGAAGTATGATGTTAGTGCTAGGTTTTTCTTAGGTGCCCCTTATCAGGCTGAAGAAGTTATCTTCTATTCACAGTTCATTGACAGTATTTTCAGGAGTGGGTGTTGGATTTTGTCAGAAAAATTTTTGTTGCATTTATTGAGATGGTAATGTAGTTTCGGTCTTTCATTCTATTAATATGGTATTTTATATTAGATAGATTTTGATATTAAATCAACCTTGCATTCTTGGCATAAGTACTACTTAGTTGTGGTGTATAATACTTTTTATATGTTGCTGGACTTGCTTTGTAAATTTTTTTTTAGGGATTTTTGCATCTATATTTATGAGGAATATTCATCCGTGGTTTTCCTGTGATATCTTGTCTGGCTTTGGTATTGGGGGAATATTGGCCTCATAAAATGTTTTTAAAAATGTTTTTTTCTCCATTTTTGAGCAGAGTCTGTGAAGGATTGGTATTTCTTATTTATATGTTTAATAGAATTTACCAATGAATCCATCTGGATCTGGGCTTTCTTTGTGGAAAGATTTTTAATTACTTAATTTAGTCAGTGGTTTTTTTTGGTGTTTGTTGTATGTCTATTCAAATTTTCTATTTATTTTTGAAGTCAGTTTTAATAATTTCCACCAAGCATTTCTTAAACTGCATCTTGCACATTTTTATATGTTATATTTTCATTTTGTTCTAAGTATTTTTTATTTCCTTGTGATTTACTCTTTGACCCATGGATTATTTGTTTAATTTCTAAACATCTGTGGATTTCCCACATTTCTTTCTGTTGTTGAATTTTAGTTTAATTCTATTGTGGTCAGGGCACATCCATTGTATGATTTTAATTCTTTATATTTATGAGATCATGGCTTAACACATGCCCTGAAAGATGTTCTATGTGCACTAGAAAAGAATGTGTGACCTGCCATTATTGGGTATAGTGTTTTGTAGATATCAATTAAATCAAGTTAGCTCACAGTGTCATTCATGTCTTCTATATCTTTGCTGATTTTCTAGACAGCTGTTTTATCTATTATTGAGAATGTTGTATTGAAGTCTCCTTCTGTTATTGTTGAATCTTCTATTTCTCTCTTAATGTTGTCAATTTTGCTTCATGTGTTTTGGTGATGTTGTCAGGTATGTGTATTTGTATAACTGTTATATCTTTCTGAAAAACCGAGACTTTTTTCTCATTATAAAATGCTCTTTTAACATTATTAAATGTCCCATAATGTCGCTAGTAATGTTTTTGTCTTAAAGTCTATTTTGTCTAATAGCAGTTCAATTATTCCAACTCTCTTATGGTTACTGTTTTCATGATACATCTTTTTTATTTTTTACTTTTAACCTATCAATGTCTTTGAATATAAAAATCTATCTTTTTAATTAAATCTTTTTTATTCAGTCCGATAATTTCTGCTTTTAACTGGAGTATTTAATATATTATACATAATTGTTGATATGATTGAATTTACATGCCATCTTGCTGTTTTTCATTTATCTCTGACTTGCTTTTCTGTCTTGCTTTTATTGACTTTTAAAGAAATGTTGGGCTGGGCGCGGTGGCTTAAGCCTGTAATCCCAGCACTTTGGGAGGCCAAGGTGAGGGGATTGCCTGAGCCCACCAGTTCGAGCACAGCCTGGGCAACTTGGCGAGACCGCATCTCTACAATAACTCAAAAAATTAACTAGGCATGATAGCATGCGCCTGTAGTTCTGGCTACTTGGAAGGCTGAGGTGGAAGGATCGCCTGAGCCCAGAAGTTCAACACTGGGGTGGCTGTGAGCGTGCCACTGCATTCCAGCCTGGGTGACAGAGTGAGACTCTGACTCAAAAAAAAAAAAAAAGAAGAAGAAAAAGAAATATTGCCTAGAGTACTATTTGAATTTTTTTGCTTTGTTTTGCTATTTTCTTAGCCAGAAATCCTGAACCCAGTCACTCTCTCTCCAGTCTTTATCTCCATCATCACGTGGCATTCTTCCCTGTGTGTCTAAACTTCCTTCTGCTTTCTCTTATAAAGACTTTGGATTTAGGGCCTATGCTAATCCAGTATGACCTTATCTTTCTGTTTGTTTTTGAGACAAGATCTTGCTTCGTCATCCAGGCTGGAGTTCAGTGGTAGGATCATAGCTTAGCCTCCCAAGTAGCTAGGACTACAGGCATACACCACCATGCCCAGCTAATTTTTATTTTTATTTCTGTAGAGAGGAGGTCTTGCTATGTTGCCCAGGCTGGTCTTGAACGCCTGGGCTCAAGCAATCCACCCATCCTCAGCCTCCCAAAGTTCTGGTGTTATAGGAATGAGGCACTGTGTCCACCCAGCTGACTTTATCTTAACTATTTACACATTCAAAGATCTTACTTCCAAATCAGGTCACATTCTGAAGTTCTGACAGACATAAATTTGGGAGGGGTGGGTTGAACAGGGAATATTATTCAATCCAGTACAACATTCATTATAAAATATAACCTGAAAACCAGTATGACCTCTATTGTGGATTAGGTGATCTTTTGTGAAGATTAGTTGGAAAATGAATAGAACAGCAAGATGGTACTGCTTTTTGCTAACCTGACCTTTTTGTTTGAGTGGTTCCTCAAGTTAGGATAATACACCCTCTCTATTTTGGTTATTTTACTCATACTGTTAAGAAAAAGGCAGAGAAAGCTGTGGACAGGAAAGGGTGGGCAGGGCCCCACCCTTCTCAACTCTGACTTATGTGTCTGCTTTTAATCTAGAGCCAAATAACTATCGGACCATGCATGGCCGGGCAGTAAATGGCAGCCAGTTGGGGAAGGATTACATCCAGCTGAAGAGCCTGCTGCAGCCCATCCGGATTTACTCCAGAGCCAGCCTGTATGGCCCCAATATTGGGCGGCCCAGGAAGAATGTCATCGCCCTCCTGGACGGGTAGGCCAGACTGCTTCGTTGTTCCCTTGGCATCGTTCTTTAAACGTAATGAATTCATGTGTTTTGATTGTTCCTGGTTACTCTGGGTCGAAAGAAGAAAGGGACTTCTATGTAGTGGCTTCCCCCCGCAATACGGAGGCTCTCCATCAAACAGCCCTTCCGTAGTCAGCAAAGGATGGTGGGACAGGGAAGTGCTGTCACAGACTAGGGTGGATTGGAAGGGCTGCTGTGTTGCAATAATCACAGTTAATATTACAGCATTTTGTAGCATCATTCTAAATTATTAAAAAGCAAAAACATTGCTCACTCTATTCCAGTGACCTCTTACAGAAAGTGAAGCATTACAAAGTCTTGGCCAGCAGAGCTGAGTTAAAAAGTTGAGAAACACAGCAAATACTAGTAGTATTACTTAATACTTAAAATAGTAATGATTACTTAGAGTAGAATATTAAGAATTATTTAATACTTAAAATAGTAATACTTAAAGCACAACTCAACTGATAGACTTTTTAGCAGACATTCTGGAGAGTGGCTACTACTTAATTTATTTAATTTTGACAGAATCTGGTGGTCATGTTTTCAGCATTGGCATGGATGAGGTACAATGTAAATGGTCTCTGGCTCATTCCTGCCAGTGGGCCAGGCTCAACCTGGGTAATTGAGACATCCATGTAGGTTGGGCCCAATGATACAGGGACAGAGGAGTGTTCTGACTATGAGTTTGTTGCCAGTAAAGAGCTAGAATTATGACCAAGGGGAGCCACGGTGGTATGAGGAATTCTAAAGATGTATGTTGAACCCAAGGCCCAAAGTGAGGATGTAACTGGGGCAGGAAAGTGGGAACAATGAGGTTGGGAGATCCAGGAGTTCATCTGGACAAGGCACACCGTTTATGTGGCATCTTGCCGTCTTCTGGAACAAGTTGGGTTATTCCTGCAAATCCAAAGATGATCAGGACATTTTCCAGTCAAGTGCACAGAACAAATGGAGTTAGAGAAGTATCATACAAATATAAACAAGACATACAGGAGAGAGACACCTGTGTCTCTTGGATGGCCCAGATTCCCCCCTCCCTTTTCTGGTGACTTTGTCTAAGTTTAGGAGCATAGCCGACATTGCTGAGGGGTTGGAAGGGCAGAAAGGTAGACATTGTAACAGCATTAACAACCTGAAATTTAATTTTAGGCATTTTTCTCTTTACAAAAAGACCCTGAGCTCTTACTTCAACTCCTGTTCTTTCCTCATGCTTCTCTTTTCTTCCATTCTCTCTTAGGAGGAATGTCCCTTCCCCCGACCTTTTTTTCTTATTTTTGGGCAGGAAAATTGTGTACCTCGGCCCCTACCCACAAATACAGTTCCGGCTTCCCTTTGCATACTTCCACTGAACTCTGAAGTTCTGCTGTGTATGTGTGTGTTGGGGCTGTGTAGGTAGGATGGAGATGGAGAGGTCGGTTTCATTTTTCCTGTGACAATTAGGACATAAGAATCACGTGTATAGGACTTGCCATACAGTGTGTATACACAATCAAACAAAGCTAATAACTGTCATTTAAATCCACATAGTTATTCTTTTGGAGTATCCTTTTTCTTTAATGACTTGATGAATATATTCCCATAGGATCTATAATGTTCTGTAGCAAGCATTCATTCATTCTGCAAGTGTTTCTTGAGCAACTGCTATGTTCCAGGAAGTATGTTAGGAACTGGGTTAATAAAAACAAATACTCTCCTTGCCCTCACGTAGATTCTCTAGGGTGGGTAGACATAGGCATTCGTCAGCTCCTCTTAAAACCAAGACAACAGCAAGGAAAGATACGTGGTGCTATGCAAGACTGTAAGGGCTGGGGTCTGATTATGTTAGAGAGGTCGTGGACCACCTCGTATTCCCCAAAGAAGTGACACCTAAGAAAGAGAGAGATATTGAAAGTGTGGCCTAAAGCAGCGGTCTCTACCCTTTTTGGCTTCAGGGACTGATCTCATGGAAGACAGTTTTTCCACAGACTGGTGCAGGGTGGGGGATGGTTTTGGGGTGATTCAAACACATGACATTATTGTGTACTCTATTTCTATTATTATTACATTATAATATATAGTTAAATAATTATACAACTCACCATAAAAAAAGGAAGTACAGACGGAAGTGGTAAATAAAATAATGGACAGGCCATGTGCAGACTAAAATAAGTGTCAGATTCTGACTTAAAGCCCACCACCAGATGCAGCTGTGCAATTGAAGTACAATCAACTTACTTATCACTCACTAATAGGTTTTTTTTTTTAATTAGGATTTATTAAGAGAACAGAAAAGCTCCCACAGTGGGAGGAGACCCGAAGGGGCTGCCCACTAATAGGGTTTTTGTTAGGGTACGGACAGCGTGAGGGTGTATGGAGAGGTGAGAGGCCCAGGGGAGAGGGGCGCAGCACCACCGAGCCAGCAAGCCGGAGGTGCGCCCTGGGAACCCAGAGATCCTAGTAAATGCAAAGAATTGCAAGGTGAGAGAAGAAAAGATTTAAGAAAAGTTCACCCCCTACAGACAGGGAGTGGGCCTACACTCTAGGTGAGTGTGGCGTCGTAGCCCCCCAGAGTCCTGGCTTAAATCCTTTTCTTGGAGATGTTGCACATGACTGCCGTGACTTCCTTATTGACCACTATGGATGTCTTGGAGAACCTGTGACACAGAGACCCACTAATGTCTGCCCACATTATCGTAGCCCCTAGAGAAGGGCGTGACAAGGATTCTTATTCTCCTGCACCTTCCCAAACGACATTCCTTAGGCCTAATAGAGGGTGTACCTTCCCTTATCTCCTAGGCATTCCCGGTGGATCCTTGGCTTCCCTGTAGATAGTGCCCAATTTACTGGAAAATCAAATCCCCACCAGCTCTCTATCTGAGCGGTTATAACTTTTGTAATTACAAGTTTTGTGACTTTTATAATCCTTGCCCAATGCATGATGCATTAGGCCTTGTAAATTCCCTTTCTTTTAGGCAAGCTTGATTGCCACTATGAGATACCTCTGATACCTGGCACCAGGAAGTCGATTTCTGAAAAGACAAAGGCGGCAAAGTTAATTTTACTTAAAGTGTGCGTTTCTCCAAAAACATAGCTTCTACTTTTTCATCATTGTGTCAGGGTTTAAGAACAAGATGAAAAATGGCTTCCTACTCTCGGTCTGCCCTTTCAGTTTTGAAATGCGTCTGCAAGCAATTGATTTAACACGGTCTCTGTGCAGTCAAATCTCATTGTTAATGTAAATCTGTTTTTGCAGCTGCTCCCCAGGGCTAGCATCTCCACCTGAGTTCCACCTCAGATCTGCAGGCGTTGGATTCTCATAAGGAGCGGGCAACCTGGATCCCTCCCATGCGCAGTCCACAGTAGGGTTTGTGCTCCCAGAAGTGTCTGATGCCGCCTGCTGCTCTGACAGGAGGCGGAGCTCAGGCAGTCATGCGAGTGATGGGGAGCGACTGTAAATACACACGAAGCTTTGCTCGCTTGCCCACTGCTCACTCCCTGCTGTGCAGCCTGGTTCCTAACAGGCCACGGACTGGGACTGGTTGGTGCCTCGGGGGCTGGGGACCTCTGGTCTAAAGAACAAGTCAGACTTAACTAGACAAAGTGAGAAGTGAACAGTGTTCGTATTCTCAGGAGCAAGAAAATCATGTGCAAATGCCCTGAGGATGAAAAAGGATGGCCAGGCTGGCTGGAGAAAGGTACCATTAAAGACGTAATTAGGAGTCTTGCTATCTAGAGGTCTGTAGGCATCATGAAGGACTTAGAATTTCTTCTACGTGCATTTGGGAAGATATTGAATGTTTTTAAGTTGGAGGAAAATGACTTACTATATAAAAAGCATGTCATGTCTATGCTGTGGAAAAGGGATTGGAGAGGAAGCAGAGATGTCAGTGAAAAGGCTGCGGCCATCATACCAAGGCAATGAGGGGCCTTGGCTGAGGGGGTGACAGCAGGGCATACTGCTAGAGGTGGAATCCATAGTGGATCCGTGTACGATAATGTGACACGGGGATGCGTATGGAATGGGTAGGTGACATTGTCATTTACTAAGATGGGAAGACTGGGGAATAACTGGTTGTGGGAAGAAAATCATGACTTTGGTTTTCATATTCATTGTGCTTGAATCTAAATGGAAATGTCAAGTATATCGTTGACTATGAGTCAGGGGATCCAGGTCTCTGCTAGAGACATTAATTTGGGGATTTAAAGTCATGGGAATAGAGGATGTCATTGAGAGAGAGTCTACAAAGAGAAGAGCCAGAGGCTTATGAGAGGACCCCTAGGAACTTGCACGTCTAGAGACGTAAGAAAAGAGGAATGGCTTCGGAGGTGAGAAGACAGGAGAGAATGAGGTGCACACAGACCAAGAAAAGAAATTTTGAATAAGGAGGGAGTGCTGCTAGGTGATGAAAAGGTCGTGTAACAGGGGGACAGAAGAGTGCCTTTGAATTTGGCAATATGTAGGTTGTTGGTGACCTTGAGAAACACAGATCAGGGGAACAGTGGGAATAGACCTTGGATTACAATAGTTAAGAGTGAATGAGGGGTGAGAAGTTAGAGACAATAATGTAGACAATGACTTGTAGGGGAATTCTTTCTGTGAAGGAAAATTTTTCAAATGAGGGGAGATGTGTGGTCAAGGAAGGTGAGGATGTTTTTCCTTTTAACGTGGAGGGTATCGGAACAGGTCTGTAAGTTGTTCTCTCCGTGAGAGAACAGCTGGTTGGTAGGAGAATGAGCTCCAGTGAGAGTCCTTTCAGGTTAGAAGAAACGGAATCCGCAGGGACTGGCCTTCATTAGATGGAGGGGCAATTCCTCCAGGGCAACGAAAGGTAAGAAACCTATTTCTCTAGGTAATAGGTTAAAAACTCATACTTAGGAGAGTCCTCTGCCTAGAACATAAGTGCCATGAGGGCATCCTGGTGTGCATGCGTTTTGTCAATGTGAATACATAGATGTGGCTCGCTACGAATAAGGCAAGACTCTCGGACACAGTAATAAGCAACAGATCAAAGAAATGAGCATGTGACAGGGTATTGTGGTGGCCACTGGTGGCTCCACTTCCTCCATACCTAAAAATAAAAATAGGACTTGAAAGACTGGAGAAAATCGGCCAGACTTGGTGGCTCAGCCTGTCATCCCAGCACTTTGGGAGGCTGAGGCAGTGGATTGCCTGAGCCCGCGGGTGCAAGACCAGCCTGGGCAACTTGGTGAGACCTTGTCTCTACAAGATATCAAAAAAATTAGCTGGGCCTGGTAGTGCGTGCCTGTAATTCCAGCTACTTGGA
>CAUYQG010203741.1:0-19251 GCA_963574415.1 Tarsius wallacei | reverse complement strand
CACCATGCCCGGCTCCTAATCTTTTTTTTTTTTTTTAAGTTGGAGTCTCACTCTGTCGCCTGGCTGGAGTGCAGTGGCATGCTCCTGGCCACCGCAGCCTCGACCTGCTGGGCTCAGGCAATCCTTCTGCCTCAGCCTTCCAAGTAGCTGGAACTACAGGCACACGCTACCATGCCCAGCTAATTTTTGGTTTATTGTAGAGGCGAGGTCTCACCATGTTGCCCAGGCTGGTCTCGAACCCGTGGACTCAGGCAATCCTCTAACCTCAGCCTCCCAAAGTGCTGGGATTATAGATTTGAGCCACTGCGCACCCCGCCCCCCCCACTTTTTAAACAGGATTTGTTGAGAGGACAGAAAAGCTCCCAGAGCGGGAAGGAACCCGAGGGGGATGCCTCCAACTCCTAATCTTAAGAAACCTTTAAAGGGAACCCATTTTTTTTCCAGTTAATAATGTAAAAAAAGACTACATTGATGTCATTAATTCCCAAGATCCTCAATTTTTTTAGGGATGAGCTAAATGGCTGGTATCATCACTTACAAAAGTGTCTTCAACTTGATGGAGCTTATGCTGAGAAACAAAGTTTATATTTTTTATTTGCATCTTCTTTAGATTTACAACTTAATTTTTAAATTGACAAATAATAATTGTACATGTTCATGGAGTACATAGTGATACTTTGAAACATATTACATGTAGTGATCAGATAAAGGTAATTAGCATATCCATCATTTCAACTATTTATCATTTTTTTGTGTTGGGAGTGTTCAGTATTCTTCTTATGACTATTTGAAGCTATATATTATGATAACTACAGTCATCCTTCAGTGGTATAGAGTACTGGAACGCGTTCCTTCTACCTAGTTGTAATTTTGTCTCCTTTAACAAATCTCTTCCTAGTCCTTTCTTTCTCCATCCTTCTGAGCCTCTGGTATCCTCTTTTCTATTTTCTACTTCTATGAGATCATTTTTTTTTCCAGCTTCCACATATGATTGAGAGCATGTGGTGTTTAGCTTTCTGTTTGGGCTTATTTCACTTAATGTCCTCCAATTCCATTCAAGTTGCTGCAAATGACAGGATTTCATTTTTTCTTATGGCAGAATAGCATTCCACTGTGTATATATATCACATTTTCTCATCTGTTCCTTTGTTGTTGGACACCTAGGTTGAGTCTCTCTTTTAGCTATTGTAAATAGTGCTGCAATAAACATGGGGGTGTGGATGTCTCTGAGATATAGTGATTTCCTTTCCTTTGGATAAATTCCCAGTAGTGTGATTGCTGGATCGTATAGTAGTGCTGTTTTTAGTTTTTTGAGGAACCTCCTTATTGTTCACCATAGGGGCAGTATTAGTTTACATTCCCACCAAGAGTATATAAGAATTCCCTTTTCTCTGCATCTTTGCCAGCATTTGTTACTTTTTTGTCTTTTTGATAATAACCATTATAATTGGGATAAGGTAAAACCTCATTGTGGTTAGTGATGTGATGTTGAGCATCTTTTTTTTTTTTTTTGAGTCGGAGTCTCACTCCGTCGTCCAGGCTGGAGTGCAATGGCGTACTCACAGCCACCCCACACTCATGCCGGCTGGGCTCCGGCGATTCTTCCGCCTCAGTCTTCGGAGTAGCCGGAACTACAGGCGCATACTACCACGCCTGGCTAATTTTTTGATTTATTGTAGAGACGAGGTCTCACCAAGTTGCCCCGGGCTAGTCTCGAACGCCTGAGCTCAGGCAATCTTCTCACCTAGGCCTCCCAAAGTGCTGGGATTATAGGCTGAGTCACCAAGCCCTTCCACTGAACATCTTTAAAGATATTTTTTGGCCATACTATGTCTTCTTTTGAGAAATGTCTGTTCAGATCATTTGTCCATTTTTAAAATTATATATATTTTTTTTCATTTTTAGAATTTTTTTTCTCTTTTTCCTTTCCTTCCTCCCTCCCTGCCTCCTTCCCTCTCTCCTCCCCTTTCTCTCTCTCTTTCTCTTTCTTTCTCTGTTGAAATGATATTAATCCCCTATCAGACGAGTAGTTGGCAAATATTTTCTCCCATTCTGTAGGTTGTCTTTCGACTCCATTGTTTCCTTTGCTGTGCAGAGGCTTTTTGGTTTGCTGTAACCCTATTAGTTTAGTTCTTTCTTTTTTTCTGTGCTTTTCAGGTCTTATTCATAAAAACTTTTTGCAGACCAATATCCTGAAGCTTTTCCCCTATGTTTTCTTCTAACGGTTTTATTGTTTGGGGTATTACATTAAGGTCTTTGATCAATTTTGAGTTGAATGAGGATGGGAGGTGGGGGTTTAGTTTTATTCTCCTGCATATGGATATCCAGTTTTCCTAGCACCACTTATTGAATAAACTGTTATTTCCCCAATGAGTGTTCTTGGCACATTTATCAAAAATTAGTTGGCTGTATGTATGTGGATTAATTTCTAGATTCTCTATTCTGTTCCATTGGCTTATGTGCCTGTTTTTATGCCAGTATCATGCTGTTTTGATTACTACAGTTTTGTAGTATATTTTGAAGTCTGATAATGTAATGCCTCCAGCTTTGTTGTTTTTGCTCAGGATTGCTTTAACTAGTCAGGGTCTTTTGTGGTTCCATACAATTTTAGGGTTTTTTCTATAACTATGAAGAATGTCATTGGTATTTTGGAAAGGGATGCACTGAATCTGTAGATTACTTTGGACAGTGTTGTTGTTTCAGCAATATTAATTATTCTAATACATGAGCATGGAATGCCTTTCCATTTGTTTGCATCCTCTTCAAATTTTTTTCTCAGTGTTTTGTAGTTTTCTTTATAGAGGTCTTTCACTTCCTTTGTTAAATTAATTCCTAGGTTATAATAAAAGCCATATATGATAAACCCACAACCAACATCATCCTGAAGGGGAAAAAGTTGAAAGCATTCCCCCTCAGAACTTAAACAAGGCAAGGATGCTCACTTTCACCATTCCTATTCAACATAGTACTGGAAGCCCTAGCAGTTAGGCAGGAGAAAGAAATCGGTATGGAGATTACTCAAAGAGAAAGTCTTTCTCAGATAAGCAAACACTATGTTTATTTTGCTGAGGGGTTTTATCATGAAGTGATGCTGGATTTTGTCAGATGCTTTTCTACATCTATTGAAATGATCATATGATTTTTGTTTTTAATTCTGTTTATGTGGTGGATCACGTTTTATTGACTTGTGTATGTTGATCTATCCTTGCATCCCTGGGATAAACCCCACTTGGTCATGGTGGATTATATTTTTGGTGTGCTGCTGAATTTGTTTTGCTTATATTTTGTTGAGGATTTCTGCATCTACGTTCATCAGAGATATTGGTCTGTAATTTTCTTTTATGTGTGTGTGTGTGTGTGTGTGTGTGTGTGTGTGTGTGTGTGTGTATGTTTTCATTAGCTTTGCTATTAGGGTGATATTGGCTTTGCAGAAATAGTTGAGGGAGAATTCCCTCCTTTTAAATCTTACAGAATAGCTTTAGTAGGATTGGTACTAGTTCTTCTTTAAAAGTCTGGTAGAATTTGATTGTGAGTCCATCAGGTCTTGGACATTTGTTGTTTTTATTGGGAGATTTTTAATTACTGACTCAGTCTGGCTACTTGTTATTGATCTGTTCAGGGTTTCTGTTATTTCTTCTTTTTCCTCTTCTTCCCTCTCCCCCTTCCCCCTTCCCCTTCTGTCTCCCTCTTCCTTTCCTCACCCTTCTATTCCCCTCCCCCTCCCTCTCCTTCTTCCTTTGAGTCAGAGACTCACTCTGACACCCAGGCTGGAGTGCATTGGCACACTCATGGCCAACACAGCCTCGACCTGCTAGACTCAGACAATCCTGTCTCAGCCTTCCAAGTAGCTGGAACTATAGGTGTGTGGCACCATACCCCACTAATTTTTTGATTTATTGTAGAGACAAGCTCTCACCAAGTTGCCCAGGCTGGTCTTGAACCCCTGGGCTCAGGCAATTCTCTTGCCTCCCCCTCCCACAGTGCCAGGATTACAGGTGTGTATTTCTTCTTCATTCAATGTTGGGGGGTTGAATTTATCCATTTCCTCCAGATTGTCTAGTTTGTTTTTGTAGAGGTGTTAATAATAATCTTGGGCTGGGCTCGGTGGCTCAGCCTGCAATCCCACCACTTTGGGAGGCCGAGGCAAGTGGATTGCCTGAGACTGCGGGTTCGAGACCAGTCCAGGCAACTTGGTGAGACCTCATCTCTACAATAAATCAAAAAAATTACTTGGGTGTGGTAGCATGCGCCTGTAGTTCCAGCTACTTGGAAGGCTGAGGCGGATGGTTTGCCAGAGCCCAGCAAGTCAATGCTGGGGTGGCCGTGAGCGTGCCACTGCACTCCAGTCTGGGCAACAGAGTGAGACACCGACTCAAACAATAATAATAATAATAATAGTAATAATAACAACCTTGGATAGTGTTTTGTATTTCTGTGGTATCAGTTTCAAAGTCTCCATTTTCATTTCTGATTGAGGTAATTTGAATCTTCTCTCTTTTTTTCTTAATCTAGCTAGTGGGCTATCAATTTTGCTTATCTTTTTAAAAAACAACTTTTTGTTTCATTAATTCTTTGTATTTTTTGTTTCAATTTCATTTAGTCCTGCTCTGATCTTCATTATTTCTTTCCTTCTGCTGGCTTTGGGTTTGGTTTGTTCCTGTTTTTCTAGTTCCTTGAGATGTAATGTTAGGTTGTCAATGTGTGATCTTTTTGTTTTTTAAAAAAATATGGCCTTAAATACTGTAAATTTTCCTCTGAGCACAGCTTTGGCTGTTTCCAAGATATTTTGATAACTTTTGGTCATTCATTTTGAGGAATTTTAAAATCTCCATCTTGATTTCATTGTTGCTCCAAAGATCATTGAGGAGCAGATTGTTTACTTTCCATGTATTTGTATGAGTTTGAGAATTCTTCTTGGAGTTGATTTCTTTTATTCCACGTGGTCTGAGAAGGTACTTGACATGATTTTGATTTTTTAAAAATTTATTGAGACTTGATTTGTAGCCTATCATATGGTTTAACTTGGATAATGTCCTATGTGCTGATGAAAAAAGTATATAATTTGTAGTTTGGTGAGGGGTAGAATGTTCTGTAGAGTTCTGTTAGATTCAATTTTCTCTAAGGCCTATTTTAACTCCAATGTTTCTTTGTTGAGCCTCTACCTTAATGGTCTGTCTATTGCTGTCAGTGGAATGTTGAGGTCTCTCATTATTATTGTATTGCTCTCTCTTTTCTTAGGTCTAGTAGAATTTGTTTTTTGAAGTTGGTAGCTCTAGTGTTAGGTGCATATATATTTAAAATTGTTATATCTTCTTGTTGGATTGATCCCTTTATCATTATATAATGACCTCCTTTATCTTTTTTTTTTAAACTGTTATTAATTTAAAGTCTGTGTTTTCTGATATGAGAATGGCTACTCCTGCTCATCTTTGGTTTTCATTTGCAAGGAATATTTTTTCCCACCCCTTTACCTTGAGTCTAAAGGAGCCTTTGTGTGCTAACTGGGACTCTTGAAGGCAACAGATATTTAGATTGTGTTTTTTAAAAAATCTATTGTGCCAATCCATATCTTTTAAGTGGGGCACTTAGACCATTTACAATCAGGGTTAATAATGATATGTAAGGTACTGTACCATTTATCATGTGGGCTGTTACCTGGTTGCTTTTTTTTTCTTCCTCTATTATGTTGGTGTTCTATAAGCCTTGTGAGCTTTTAAATTTCCAGTATTTTTCTACTAGTGTATTTCAACCTTTTGTTTCAATATTTACAAATCCTTTAAATATTTCTTGTAGAACTGGTCTAGTGGTGACAAATTCCCTCAGTGTTTGCTTATCTGAGAAAGACTTTATTTCTTCTTCATTAATGAAACTTAGTTTTACAGGATACAAAATTCTTGACTGAGAATTATTCTGTTTGAGAAAATTGAAGATAGGGCCTCAATCCCTTCTGGCTTGTGGGGTTTCTGCTAAGACCGCGGTTAGTCATATAGGTTTACCTTTTCAAATTATTTGATGCTTTTGTCTCACTGCTCTTAAAATTCTTTCCTTTACAGTGACTTTTTTTTTTTGAGTTAAGGTCTCACTCTGTCACCCAGGCTGTAGTGCAGTAGCACCATCACGGCTCACTGCAGCCTCGACCTCTTGGGCTCAGAATATCCTTCCATCTCAGCCTCCTGAGGAGCTGGGACTACAGGCGTGTGCCACCACATCTGGCTAATTTTTAAATTTTTTGTTGAGACAAGGTATTGCTATTTTGCCCAGGCTGGTCTTGAACTTCTGGGCTCAAGCAATCCTCTCACCTCAGCTTCCTAAAATGATGGGACAGGCGTGAGCCACACTGTGCCTGGCCTACACTAACCTTTAACCTGATGACTTTATTATGCCTTGGTGTTGACTTCTCTGCAATAAATCTTCCAGAAATTCTTTGGATTTCTGGTATCTGTATGTTTAAATCTCTGGCTAGGCCAGGGATATTTTCCTCAATTATTCCCTCAAATAGGTTTTCCAAACCTGTTGCTTTCTCTTCTTCTTTAGGAATACCTATGGTTCTTAGGCTTGGGCATTTTACATAATCCCAGTTTCTTGGAGACTTTGCTCCATTCTGTTGATCCTTTTTTTTTTTAATTGTTGTTGGATTGGATCAATTCAAACACCTTATCTTAAAGTTCTGAAATACTTTCTTCTACTTGTTCTAGTCTCCTGTTAAAACTTTTCTCTGCATTTTGTTCTTCCCTAAATGAGTCTTTTATTTCTAGAAGTTCAGCTTGGTTTTCTTTTAAAGTGTCTAGCTTTTTGGAGAAATTTTCATTCATGTCCTGAATAGGTTTTTTATTTCTTCATGTTGGTTTTTAACTTTCTTTTGGATCTTTTTTTTTTTTTTTGAGTTGGAGTCTCACTCCTTCGCTCAGGCTGGGGTGCAGTGGTATACATGCTGACAGCCACCCCAGCGTCAACCTTCTGGGCTCCAGCGATCCTTCCGCCTCAGCCTTTCAAGTAGCCGGAATTACAGACATGCGCTACCATGCCCGGCTAATTTTTTGATTTATTGTAGAGACAAGGTCTCTCTGAGTTCCCCAGGCTGGTCTCGAACCCACGGGCTTAGGCAATCCACTTGCCTTGGCCTCCCAAAGTGCTGAGATTACAGGCTGAGCCACCGAGCCTGGCCTCTCTTGGATCTTATTAAGCAATTTTATAAGCAACCTTTTGAAATCTATCTTTGCACTTTCAAATATTTCATGTTGGTTATGGTCCATTGCTGAAGAGTTAGTGGGATTGTTTTTCTGATTCCTTCTCATTTGAGTAGACTGTCTTCTTTTTATTGTTAGATTTCTTTTTGATTCAGTTTTTTTCTCCCCTTAGTGATGTGACTTTACTTATTTCTTTCTTGAGTTGGGGTTTTGCTCAGTTGTCCAGGCTGGAGGGCAGTGGCGTGCTCCTGGCCACTGCAGCCTTGACCAGCTGGGCTCAGGTGATCCTTCCGCCTTAGCCTTCCAAGTAGCTGGAACTACAGGCATGTGCCACCACGCCCAGCTAATTTTTTGATTTACTGTAGAGACAGGGTCTCTCCAAGTTGCCCGGGCTGGTCTTGAGCCTGTGGGCTCAGGCAATCCTCTCACTTCAGCCTCCCAAAGTGCTGGGATTATAGGCTTGAGCCACGGCCAGGGATGTGACTTTACTGTATATAGTTTATACCTGTCTAGCTTTGGCACTGGTGCTTTCAGTGGTTTAGGCTCTGTATGAGTTCTTGTGTATAGAGAATCTTTCTGTGTTAGCTTTCTCAGATGCTGCTTATAGTAGCAATTATTGTGTGCGTATATGTAGATTCACTGTCTCCTATGGGGCTGGAATCCCAGAGGGCTCCAGAAGCTTATCTTGTTTCCAATATTATGGTGAGCTCACTCTCTCTCTTTCTCTCTTTGTCTCTCTCTTTCTCCCCTTCTCCAGTAATTTTTTCCCTGTGTTGAACCATTCAGTCTTTAGGCGATTAGGAGGCTCCTGTGGGTGAGAACAGGTTGAAGCTGAAACAAGTGGTAGTATGCACACTCCTATAGTGAACTAAAGTCTCAGTCCTGATAGGACAGCTGAGGGAAGTCCCAGTTAAGTGCACTGATGTCTTTGTCAGGAGCCAGGGGTGGGAGCCACCTCAGTTCCATTATTACTTTGTAGGAAAGTGGTCCATTTTCCCATTATGCTTCTGTCCTGTTCTGAATGTTTAGATCAGACATACGCCTCTGTATATCTGTAGGAGTCTTCAAGTTCCTTGTAGGGAGGAAGTGGGATTCCACTCCTTGTGCTAGCCTGTCTCTGAAAGGTCTGCCTCCTGTGGAGTTGCCATTACCCCAGAATGCTATAGAAAGGATGTTGACAGGTGCACTCCTACTGATCTCCCTTGAGAGAAGCAAAATGTCTGCAGTGCTGAGCAACCCCTCAGGGTCACTAGGGCTGCTTAACTGCTAGGGCAGAAGCGCTGCCTTCCTCCACTGAGTCCAGCACTGTGTCTGTGTCTCTGCTGAAGGAAACTTTCCTTGGGCCAGGAAATCTGTGACACAGAGAAGCCTGTACTCTGGCTGTATTTATTTATTTGTCCCATAGGTGCTTCCCTGATGTGATGCACTCCCCTTCCTCCTAGGAGTGGTAATGTGTGAGGGCCCAATATCTGTGAGTTCTGCTGTTCTTCTGGATCTAGCTGCCCTATGGGGCCACCACAATTCAGGCTAGGGAATAGCTGCAAGGGATCTGGTGGTGTGATGGAATAGGGGTTGAGTTCAGAGAAGAGCTGGTTACTGACACCTTTGGAGGACCCTCTGGAAAAGTTCTTTGATGCCTCAGACTATGGTCTAGTTTGCAAGATGTATAGCAACATGGGATTTGCTCTTATCTCCGGAGGGGGGACAATAGTAGGTAGAGCTGAACTGAGCTGACCTGTCCTCGAATTTCACAACAGCACGTGCAAGCACCCGTTCCAATGAGATTGTCAGGGGGATGACATTGACTTTGTAGGGTTTTCTTGGTTATGTATAGCCTTAGTATGGTGAGTTTCTCAATTGCCAGCTGTGATGGTGCTGTGCTGGGTACATTCACAGGTTCAAGTTGTCCTGAATGCCTGGAATGACTTGGATAGTGGTCTTAGCTGAGGTCTGGAATCAGACCATCCCAAGAGCTGAGTTATATCAGATATAATAAGCTGTGCCAGTTGACCTCTGGTCTGGAGGTGGCGCGTGCAGGAGAAAGCCAGCTGCAAAGGTGACTGTGCGCTTTCTGCTTGGCCTGTTTTGCCCACAGGAGGTAGAGAGATGACCTATATGATGTGTGAGGCTATGGGGTCTACCAAAGTTCCAGTCCCTTTTGCACTCTCAAGAGGGGGTGGGGGAGATGTGCTCCAGCTCCCTACCTGGGTGCACAATTGGCTACCCTAGTGGGAACTGGGAAGGAGTCCCCTGGCTGCTGGGATAACTCTGCTGTTTTGTAGAGGCTGCCCAAGACTTCACACAGGGAGTGAGGGGTTGCTGGGGCAATAAGTCCCACCTAACTCCCCTGCCTTTGCTTCAGACAGTCTGCATTCAGAATGTAAAAGTGCAGCCAGCCCCAGGTCTTCTCACTGCAGTCTCTCCAGAAAGTGTTGTGGCAGAAATTTGCCCTTGGGACAAATGAAAGGGCCAGGTCTTCACATTCCTTCCCTGGTCAACTGGAAAGGAGCTGTCAGCAAGGGTTAAATTCCCAGGGAAGGGTGGCTGGACCACTCATGTGGGTTTCAGCAGAGCACAGCTGTGGGTAAGGCAGTTTTCCATGAGGGACTGGAGTCCTGTGAGACTCAGGGGACTTTCTAAGTCTGTGACAGGAATACAGAACTCCTGAATTCCTCTCACTTACCTCATCTGTGTGAAGGCTGCTTGTGGTTTTTTTTTTTTTTTTTTTTTGAGATTGAGCCTCAGTCTGTCACCCAAGCTGGAGTGCAGTGGCATGCTCACGGCCACTGCAGCCTCGATCTGCTGAGCTCAGGTGATCCTTTCACTTCAGCCTTCCAAGTAGCTAGAACTACAGGCATGCACCACCACATCTAGCTAATTTTTTGATTTATTTTAGAGACGAAGTCTTGCTATGTTGCCCAGGCTGGTGTCGAACCTGTGGGCTCTGGCAATTCTCTCATCTCTGTCTCCCAAAGTGCTGGGATTACAAGCGTAGCCATCGTACCTGGCTTGCTTATGGTTTGTGCAGTGTTCTGGGTGAGTCTGCCTAGTTCTAACCCAGGCTGATTGATTTTTCTTAGCATGTTGTGATCTTGTCACTTTTCTGGTGAGCTGTGGGGTGTGCTGCTGGTCTCATTCCTCTCTGAGTGCTGAGGAACTCTCTATTTTGGTTCATTCCATGGGAGAGAGATTCACACTAGCTGATTATCAGTGGCCATATTGCTCCCCATTCTGATTTTTATTATTTCTTTCCTTCTATTAATTTTGGATTTGCAGCTGGGCTTGGTGGCTCAGCCTGTAAATCCAGCGCTTTGGGAGGCTGAGGTGAGTGGATTGCCTGAGCCCGCGGGTTCGAGACCTGCCTGGGCAACTTGGCGAGACCTCATCTCTACAATAAATCAAAAAAAGTAGCCAAGCGTGGTAGTGCGCACCTGTAGTTCCGGCTACTTGGAAGGCTGAAGCAGAAGGATCGCCGGATCCCTGCAGGTCGAGGCTGTGGTGGCCGGGAGCATGCCACTGCACTCCAGTCTGGGTGACAGAGTGAGACTCCAGCTCAAAAAAAAAAAAAAAAAAAAAAATTGGGGGTTTTGCAGACAGGTGCAGTGGCTCATGCCTAACATCCCAGCACTTTGGGAAGCTGAGGTGAGAGACTTGCCTGAGCCCAGGAGTTCAAGACCAGCCCGGGCAACTTGGCAAGACCTCATCTCTGCAATACATCAACATATTGGCCGGGGATGGTGGTCCGTGCCTGTAGTTCCAGCTACTTGGAAGGCTAAGTCGGAAGGATCGCTTGAGCCCCGTAGATTGAGCCTGTTGCCCAGGCTCGATGCATGCTATCAACTTGCTTCTTTATGCTGCTTTTACTGTGTCCCACAGGTTTTGGTATGGTGTGTTTCTATATTCATTTATTTCAAGGAATTTTAACATTTTATTCTAAATGTCTTTTTTCACCCATCGATCATTCAGGAGCATATCATTTAATTGCTATGTATTTGTATAGTTTTGCGTGTTTCTTTTGTTATTGATGCCTAATTTTATTCCACTGTCATCAGATAAAATATTTGATATGATTTTGATTTAAACATTTTTTTTGAGACTTGTTTTTTGTCCTAACATATGGTCGTCCTGGAGAATGTTTTAAGTGCTGATGAAAAGATGTGTATTCTGCAGTTGTTGAGTGAAATATTCTGTAAAAGTGTATTAAGTTCATTTTGTCTATGATACAGTTTAAATCCAATGTTTCTTTGTCGATTTTCTGTCTAGATGATCTGTCTAATACTGAGAGTAGGATGCTAAACTTCCAACTATTATTGTATTGGGGCTATACCTTTCCCTTTAGATCTAATAATATTTGTTTTATGTATCTGTGTAGTTAGGTGTTGGGTACATATATATTTACAATTACTATATTCTCTTGAAGAATTGCTCCCTTTTAAAAAAATTATATAATGTCCTTTTTTGTCTCTTTTTACAGCTTTAGACTTGAAGTCCATTGTGTCTGATGTAAAGATAGCTATTCCTCCTCACTTTAGGTTTCTGCTTGCATGGAATATCTCTTTCCAACCCTTCACTTTCAGTCTATGTGAGGTGAGTTTCTTGTAGGCAGGATGTAGTTGGGTCTTTTTTATTTTTTTGAGTAGGAAACTCACTCTGTCACCCAGGCTGGAGTGCAGTGGCATGCTCACAGTCACCGCAGCCTCAACCTGCCGGGCTCAGGCCATCCTTCCTCCTCAGCCTTCCAAGTAGCTGGAATCACAGGCGTGTGTGACCATGCCCAGCTAATTTTTTGATTTACTGTAGAGACGAGGTCTTGCAAAGTTGCCCAGACTGGTCTTGAACCGCTGAGCTCAGGCAATCTTCTCATCTCCGCCTCCCAAAGTGCTGGGATTACAGGCTTGAGCCACCACGCCCGGCCTCTATTTGTTATTTTATAATGATATCTCCTTTGAATTTCTCGTTCAAATCATGAATTGTTCTTTGATTTTGTTGAATTGTCTACCTATATTGTCTTGCATCTCATTGAGTTTTCTTATGATTATTATTTTGAATTATTTTTCTCATATTTTATATACTTTCTTATAATTGGGATATTGCTGATTATTTTCCTTGTGTCATGTTTTCTTGCTTTTTCATGTTTGACTTGTCCCCCTGTTGATTTCTACACATCTGGCGGAAAAGTCTCCTCTTTGTTTCATGGAGTAGGTGTTGTAGGAAAAGACTTATTCTTTTTTTTTTTTTTTTGAGTTGGAGTCTCACTCTGTTGCCCAGACTGGAGTGCAGTGGCCACTCCTGGCCACTGCAGCCTCGACCTGCTGGGCTCTGGCGATCCTTCCACTCAGCCTTCCAGGTAGCTGGAACTACAGGCGCGCGCTACCACGTCCGGCTAATTTTTGATTTATTGTAGAGATGAGGTCTCGCCAAGTTGCCCAGGCGGGTCTTGAACCCTCGGGCTCAGGCAATTCACTCATCTCGGCCTCCCAAAGCACAGGATTACAGGCTGAGCCACCAAGCCCGGCCTGGAAAAGACTTATTCTTATGGATAAATCCTGAGGTGTCAATTTGGTGGAGTGCACTGGTTTTGGTTCTAGGTGGATGCAATAGTGTCATTTCTCTAGCTTTTTTTCAGATGCAATCCATGCTAATGGCATTTGTGAGTTTCTCAGTGATCTAGACTAAGAGAGTTTGTGGCAACAGTGGTGCAGCTTTGCCAGGGATGAGCTTGCCTAGCTGTTTTTCAGGTTACGGTGTGTGTGTGCACACGGTGGATTTGGTGTGCTATGTTTGGGATCATCGGGTTGTAACTCTGGCCAGGAGCATAGTCAGGCAGTTGCTTGACAAACTTGGTAGTATGCCTGCCAGGAGTGGGCTATTTCTCAGACTTGGGTGGTATGCCTGCCAGGAGTGGGCTATTTCTCAGACTTGGGACACGGGTGCAAAACTGCTTGATTAACCTGGGGTGTGTCTGCTATGGGCCACCCTTGGAGTTGTTTTTCCTTCCCAGGACATAGATACAAGGCTGTTCAGTTGGCTTAGGGAAATTTCTACTAGGGACAACCAATGGGGTTGTTTCTCAGCCCTGGTAGGCAGGTACAAGGCTGCTCAGCAGGTCTGGGGGTAGAGTGTCTGCTATGGATATCCCACAGAACTGTTTCTGAAGCCAAGGGCACAGCTGCATGACTGCTTGGTGAGCCTGGAGACATGTTTTCAGGGGCGGTCCACAGGGCAGTTTCTAAGGCCTCTGACACTATCAAATGGCTTTTCCTACAACACCTACTCCATGGCTTCTGGGCTGGTGGTTTGTCTTCTGGGGTGGTCCATGGGGCTGTTTCTCCAGCTCAGAACATGAGTGCACAGCTTCTCAGCTGGCCTGGGGGTATGTCTATTGGGAGTGGGTACAGGACTGTTTCTCAGATCTATGGCATGGCTGTATGACTGTTCAACTGCCTTGGACGCATTTTTCCAAGGTATGACCTCTGGGGCTATTGTGTAGGCCCAGGATGTAGGCACAGAGTTCTTTGGTCTTCCTGGGGGCGTGTCTGTTTGGGAGGGCCCATGGAGCTGTTTCTCAGGTCTGGGACACAAGGGCAAAGCTGCTTGGTTGGCTTAGGGGCATGCCCACCTGGGGTGACCTTGTTTCTCAGGTCTGGTATGCAGGTGCATGCTTGCTTGGATGGCCTGGGGCATATCTGTCAGGTTTGGCCCACAGAGCTGTTTCTCAGGTGTGGCACATGGACTCTTGGATATTTGGTAGGCTTGGGGGCATGCCTGCCAGGGGCAGCCTGCAGGACTCTTTTTTCAGGCCCTTATTAGGCATGCAGAGCCCTTGATCAAGCCAAGAGTATGTCTGCGAAGGGTGGAGGACAGGTCTGCTGTAGGGCTATTTCTTAGGTCCTGAGTGTGGTTGTGTAGCCACTCTGCTGGTGGCAGGTATATCAGCTGTTAAGAGTCTAAGAGGCCTCTTCTGCTTGAAAGAGGGCGCACAGTGGTTTGACCAGCTGAAGGGCGTATTTGCTCTGGGTGGGACCAGTAAACTCTTCCTCCTGCTGGAAATGTGGCTGCCGTAATTCTTTTCCCTGTCATAGCCAATACTGAGCCCAGCCTCCACGTTGCTGGGGTGGTGGCATTCAGCCACCTATGTGGGTTTGGTGAAATGTAGCTGGAGACCCAGTGCTGGAGAGGTGCAGTGGTAACTGGCATCCATAGCAGGGCGCACTCCAGAGGTAACTTTGGTCTCAAGGTGGCACCATGCCACAGCAGCTTGGCTTATAGGGGTTTGTGGGGTAGACTGGGGAGTGCATATCTTGTGCTCCTAAATCTGAGGCAACGCAACTGCACAAATTCTTGGCAACTCTCCAAACTGGGCTCAGGGCTTATGAGGACTATGGGATTCTCCTTTAGCCAAGACTGTAGGTATTTGCCGTGGCAATGGGGGCTGGTGAGGATCTTCTGTTTTCTTTTTTCTGCAATGGGAAATGCCTCCTGACTCTAGGCAGATCAGATTTGGACAGGGAATATGGGACTGCTGAGGCCATGTCCCTTCACACTGCCCTCCTGGACTTCCAACCATTGTGGGTGTCTCCACGCCCCCGCTGTACTCCAGCACTCTCCCTTTGACACGCCAATCAAATCTTTGTTTGTTTGTTGCCTTGGTTTTTTTCTTGGAAGGAACGAATGCCAGGTGTCTCCAGTTAGCCATCTTGCTCCATACTCCTGTGGTTCTGGAGATAATGAAAATTATCTTTTAATTCAATTTTCCCACAAACTTTATGAAGTCCCCTCATACATACAAAAATATTCATCCTTTTTTGTGTACAGATCTATGGATGTTGACAAATACATACACTTAGATGTACACTGCTGCCACATTCAATATATAGAATACTTTCATCACTCCAGAAGATTTCCTTGTGCTCCATTGATCTGCTTTTTGCCACTAAAGATTGGATTTGCCATTTCTAGAGTTTTCTTTAAGTAGAATCTTGCAGAAAGTAGTCTTACTTTTGTGTCTGGCTTCTTTCTCTCATAATGCTTTTGAGATTCATCCAGATCATGTGTACAGTTGTACTCCTTTATATGCGGTATTGCTTTTCATGGTTATAGTTACTTATGGTCCATCATGGTCCAAAAATATTAAATTCTAGAAATAAGCAATTTACAAGTTTTGAATGCTCATTATTATGAGTAGCATGATTAAATCTTGCACCATTTTGCTTCATCCTATTCAGGGCATAAATCATTTCTTTGTCTGGTGTACAATACAATGAGATATTGAAAGAGAGAGAGAGAGAGAGAGAGAGAGAGACCACTTTCATATAACTTTTATTACAATATATTGTTATGTGTTCAATTTTATTATTAGTTACTGTTGTTAATCTCTTGCTGTTCCTAATTTACACATTAAACTTTACCATAGGCATACATGTATAGGAAAAAACATAGCATATATAGGATTTGGTACTATCTGTGGTTTTAGACATCCACTGGAGGTCTTGTAATGTATCCACCATGAATAAGAAGGGGGCTTCTGTATTAATTTGTTTTGCTGACTATTTTCCATGTCTAGTTATACTATAATTTGTTTATTAGTTTATCTGTTAGTGGATATTTGGGTTGTTTCCAGTTTTTGGCTAATATATGTAAAGCTGCCATGAACATTCTCTGTTCACAATTTCGTGTGGACATATGCTTTCATTTATCTCAGGTATATGCCAAAAATTGGAATTGCTGCGTCATATTGTAAAGAGTAAAGAAAATGTCAAATGGGTTTTCAAAGTGATTTTATCATTTTACACTCTCATTAGCATTGCATCAGAGTTCCAGTTGTTCTATATCCTTACTAATGCTTGATGTGGTCAGTCTTTTTCATATTAGTTATTCTTCTGGGTGTGTTGTGGCATCTCCTCATTTGATTTTAATTTGTATTTTCCTGATGTCTAAGTGTGTTGAGTATTGCTTATATACTAACTGGCCATTTATACAAATCTTTTTATGTTAATTATTTTTATTTTTTTGCTTATTTAAAATTGGGTATTGTCTTCTTATTGAGTTGTAAGTTTTTAAATATAAGTCCCTTTTCAAATACATATATGTATTGTGAACATTTTCTCCCATTCTGTTGTTTGTGCTTTCATTTTCTTAATGATATCTTTAGAAAAGCAAATTTTATTTTATTTTATTTTTTAAAAATGCTAGTTCATGTCTTTTATTAACTCACACGCAATTACTTGTCTTCTGGTTTGTTGATGCAATAAGTCAGACAACATTTGCCACAGTCATGTCTGTCAAAGTGGCTGGCCATAAAAACTCCAGCACCACGTTCATCTGAAGGGCACTCTCAAAAAAGGCGACTAATTTTGCCATTCTCATCCACCTTATGTATTTCAGGACAGTCAGCTTAACCTTCTTTCTCTTATGCTTATTCTTCTTGGGAGTGATGTAAGACTTCTTCCTTTTCTTAGCACTATCACGAAGTCTCAACACAAGATGAACAGCAGATTCCTTTTGAATGTTGCAGTCAGATAGAGTACGTCCATCTTCCAGTTGCTTGCCAGCAAAGATTAGTCTTTGCTGATCAGGAGGAATTCCTTCCTTATTCTGAATCTTGGCCTTTACATTTTCTATTGTATCCAAGGGTTCAACCTTGAGTGATGGCCTTCCCTGTAAGGGTTTTCATGAAAATCTGTATCTTCTTGTGGTGGTCCCACCACAGATGGCAGATCGAAAAGCGCAGATTTTATTTTTGATGAAGTCCAATTTGTCATTTAAAAAAATGGTTTGTGCTTTATGTGTGTCCTATCTAAAATATTTTTCTTTACTCTGAAATATCCCATCTTTTAAACATTTTTTTGGAGACAAGTTCTCACTCTGTCACCCAGGCTGGAGTGCAGTGACATGATCATAGTTCACTGCAGCCTTAACCTTCTTGGCTCAAGTGATCCTCCTGCCTCAGCCTTCCCTGTAGCTGGGACTACAGGTGCGTGTCACCACGCCTGGTTAATTATTTTATTTTATTTTATTTTTTTGAGACATGGGTCTTGCTACGTTTCCCAGTCTGGCCTTGAACTCCTGGACTCAAGCACTCCTCCTATTTTGACCTCACAAAGTGTTGGGATTACAGGCATGAGCCACCATGCCCAGCTGAAAACTTTTACATATAGGTCTTTGATCAATTTTAGGTCAATTTTATGTGAATGGCATGAGGTCAGGTTCAAGACTCATTTTTTTTCCCCTATATGTTATGCAGTTGCAGCTCTGCTTATTGAAAAGAAATTACCCTGTCACCTTTGTTGAAAGTCAATTGACCATATATGTCTGAGAGTGTATTTCTGGACTTTTTAATTCTATTCTATTAACCTATATGTCTCTCCTCATGCCACTGTGGCACTACCTTCATTACTGTAGCTCCATAGTAAGTCTTGAATTGGAGTACACAAACCTTCCAATATTATCTTTTAAAAATTATTCTAGTTATACTAGGTCTTTCCCATTTCCATATAAATTCAGGAAGAAATTTGCACATATTTTCAGATCACATTTTTTGATTTTCTTTAAAAGTTCCTTGTTATAATATGAACCAGCAATTTTACTCTTCTGTGAAATTTCTATATACAAAATGATCTGGATTCTTTTCTTCCAACCATATACAAAAATTAACTCAAAATGGACCAAATACCTAAATGTAAGACCTAAAACTCTAAAACTTCTAACAGGAAATATAGGAAAAAATTTCTATGATATTGAATTTGGCAACGATTTCTTGGATATGACACCAAAAGCAGAGGCAACTACAAAAAATAGACAAATGGTATTACATCAAAACTTTTGTGCATCAAAGGGTAAAATCAACAGAATAAAAAGCAACCTACAAGTGGAAGAAAATATTTGAAAATTATATCTCTGATATCCAGATATCCTATGATGCAACAACAAAAAAATCAAATAACCCAATTAAGCAATGAGCAAAGGGCTTGAATAGACATCTCTCCAAAGATGATACACAAATGTCTTTCAAGCATATGAAAAGATGCTCAATATCACTAATTGTCAGAGAAACACAAAACAAAATGACAATGCAATATTACATTGCACTCATTAGGACAGCTATTATTTACTTATTTTTAATTTTAAAGCTGTAGAGTACAGTTCAGGATTAGGTATACAAGTGGTCATCGTACAGGTAAAGTTTGGGCCTCCCTTTGGTCCCCACTTTGCCTGGTTTGAGACCAGGTACCCTTATTGATGTTGTGTCCCCACTCCTCGCCACTCTGGCAGTATCCCGCTACTGCCAATCCCTTTCTTATAGTATTGTGGTAAATGTTCAGGGTCTGCTTATGAGTGAGAATGTGTGATACTCCGTTCCTTGTTTCAGTGATAGATCACTGAGTATGATAGACTCTAAATCCATCCAAGTTGCTGTGAAATTCATATGTTTGTCCTTCTTTATGGCTGCATAATATTCCAGGGCAGCTATTATTTAAAAACAAACAAAAAAACAGAAAATAACAAATGTTAGAGGGGATTTGGAGAAGTTGGAACCTTTGTGGACTGTTGGTTGGAATGTAAACTAGTACATACAACTCCTATGGAAAATAATATGATGATTCCTTAAAAAATTAAAAATAGAACTACTATATGTCCCATCAATCTCACTTCTCGCTATATTTTTAAAAGAATTGAAAGCAGGGCTGGGCACAGTGGTTCAAGCTTGTAATTCCAGCACTTTGGGAGGCCAAAGCGAGTGGATTGCCTGAGTCCAGGGGTTCAAGACCAGTCTGGGCAACTTGGTGAGACCTCATCTCTACAAAAAAAAAAAAAAAATTAGCCAGGTGTGGTTGCGCATCCCTGTAGTTCCAGCTACTTGGAAGACTGAGGCAGAAGGATCACCTGAGCCCAGCAGGTTGAGGCTGTGGTAACCATGAGCATGTCACTGCACTCCAGCCTGGGTGACTCAAAAAAAAAAAGAATTTAAGGCAGAGTCTTGAATAGATATGTGTATGTCTATATTCATAACAGTATCATTCACAATAGTCTAGAGGTAGAAGCAACCCAAATGTCCATCAATGGA
>CAUYQG010203740.1:0-44284 GCA_963574415.1 Tarsius wallacei | reverse complement strand
TGTTTAGTATCCTTGTCTTTGTGGGCTTTGGGAAAATGTTTTTGGTATTGATATTTATTTTTATTTCACCCTGGTCTGAGAATGTGCATGGCAAGATTTCTACCTTATGGAATTTGTTTATGCTTGATTTATGGCCAAGGGTGTGGTAAATCTTAGAGTACATCCCATGGGGTGATGAGTAGAATGTATATTCTGTGGTTGTTGGGTAGAGAGTTCTATAGGTATCAATTAAGTCCCTTTGGTCAAGCATCACATTGAGGTTCCTGATCTCCTTGTTGATTTTTTGTCTTGAGGATCTGTCTAGAGTTGTAAGTGGGGTATTTAAGTCTGCAGCTATGAGAGTATTAGAGTCAATATCTTTTATTAGTTTACTTAAAAGCTGCTTTATGAAAGTTGGCACTCATATGTTAGGTGCATATATGTTTAGGATGGCTATTTCTTGTTGATGGATTGAACCTTTTATCATTATGTAGTGTCCTTCTGTATCTTTTGAAATTATTGATAGCTTAAAGGATATTTTATCTGATATTAAGATTGCAACCTCTGCTTTCTTTTGTGTTCTGTTTGCCTGGAAATTTGTTTTCCATTCTCTTACTTTGAGTCTGTGAGTGTCAGTTCTGGTGAGATGAGTCTCTTGGAGACAATATATTGTTGCATCATGATATTTTATACAGTTTGCCATTCTTTGTCTTTTCAGTGGCACATTTAGTCCATTCACATTCAGGCTAATTATTGAGATGTGAGAGTTGATCCGTGCCATGAGGTTCTTATAGAGTTTGTTGTTGTTGCTGCTGTTTACTTATTTGTTTCTTGTCTTTCTTTTGATTTTTAAGTCGGTTTATGTGTGCTTTTGATTTTTTCCTGCATTCCTGGGAGGGGCGTTGTCTTTCTTTTTTTCTTTCTTCTGTTTTTAATACTTTCTTAAGTGTTTCTTGTAGAGCTGGTCTGGAGGTGATGTAAACTCTTAGGGATTGATTGTTTGGGAAGGATTTTAATTTTCCATCACTGATAAAACTTAGCTTAGCAGGGTAGGTAATTCTTGGTTAAAATTGTTTATCTTTGAGAACTTTGAAGATTGGACTCCAATCTCTCATTCCCTGAGGTGTTTCTGCTGTTAAGTCTGCTGCTGTTCTAATTGATCTTCCCCAGTAGGTAGTCTGAGCTTTCTCTCTTACAGCCTTTAGGATTTTTTTCTTTTATACCTACTATTTGTAAGTGAATTACTAGGTGTCTAGGAGTTGGTCTTCTAATTTGTTGTCTTGCAGGGGCTCTCTGAATCTCTTGTGTTTGAATGGTTGCATCTCTGATGGGATGAGGGAAGTTTTTTGGATAATTTCATAGAATGTTTGTTCCAGAGTGGTCTCTGTCTCTCTTTCTGACTCAGGGATTCCAATTAATCTTAGGTTCATCCTCTTGATATAATTGCTCATTTCTTGGAGATTTTGTTCCATCTTTTTAAGCTTCTTTTCTTTTTTAACAGTTGGGGTTAGTTCCATATTTGGTCCTCAAGCACTTAGATTCTTTCTTCTACTTGGTTAATTCTGCTTTCCATGTTTATCAGTTTGTTATTTATTTCATTCACTGTATTTTTTATTGCTGTTATCTCAGTTATCAACTCCTTCATTCTTTCCTCTTGTCTCTCCTCATTTCTATTTATTATCTCTATTAATAGCTTGATATCTGGGCTTGTGGTTTGAGACCAGTCATTCTGGGGGCTTCTCATTGATTGAGTTCCAAAGTCTGTATTCTCAGTTATTCTCTCTGTGTGAGACTCATATTCTTCCTCTTTTTCTTCATGTGTGTAGGTTTTCCTCCCCCGATGTTTTTTGTTTTTTAATCTCTTCTCTAATTCTGTTGTTCAGTGATGTGGGGGATATCTTTTTCTTCTGTTTGCTCAGTCTTTTATTCTTCCTTATGTAGATCCTCTGGCTTTGTTCCATTTTGAAGCTGAACTGGGGGTGGGAGGTTGTGCTTTTTGCAGTCATGAGATTTAATTGAGGGAGGAGCTGTGATTCAGAAGCTATCTGCAGATCCCAGTATCCACTGACAGGTTTTGGGCCCCACAGAACCCACTTCCCACTGCTTTACAATCTGTCCATGTAGTGGGGGTGTATGTTTACCCCCTGAAAGCAAAATGAGATAAGAAAAAGGAAGAGGATGGAAAAAGGAAGGAGAAAGGTGAAAGAAAGGTGGAGAGAGAGAAGAGGGAAAACAGATAGGCATCCCAACTAACGAATAAGCAGAGAAACAAAGACAGAAAAAAAAATACAGACAATCATAAAAACAAACAAGGAAAAACCCCTGTTGATATATTCACCCTCAAAAATACCCCTACACAGAAAGAGAGAAGAAAAAATTAAAACTAAAATTAAAAAGAATCAAACAAACAAAAACTTGCTCTGCGGCCATTTCTGTAACTCCAAGTCCCTTTCTGCTACTGCTGCTGTGTAAAAGAAGAGCTCCAGTCTCCAGCCCATCCCCTCCACTCTCAGCACAGGCTGATAGGATTGTGTGGGTCAGTGTGGGTCAGATGCCCAACAGACTACTGTGGGAGGAGAATGGATCAGATCTGGACTCATCTGACTCATATGCTGCTGTCACTGCTGTCAAGTCTCCCACTCAGATCTGATGTATCTGTGCCTTTTCCAGCATCGAGGAAGTGGTGTCTGTCTTCTGTTCAGAGCTGGGCAGGACGATACAGGTCTCTGCCTTGTCCTGGGTCAGAGAAGATGGCGCCATTTGACATCTCTTCACTGGTGGTGCGTCTGGGTTCCAGATTTCCATGCCCTGCCTTCTCCATGTTTCGCGGGGTTCATGCCAGTCTGCTGCCACAGGTGATGGCATGGGCCAGGTACCAGGTGGTGAGGAGCAATTATTCTCTGCTGGCACCTCTCAAGAGAGCCCCAAGAACAGCAGACAGTTCTGTGCTCTGGGGGCTCCAATCTCAGGACGGTAGTGCGTTGCAGTCACCTCTGGAGGAGAGCCCCAGGTACATGAACCTGAGTCTCCCGTCAGATGAACCTTCAGTCACCCACTGGCACACACCCTCTCATGCAGAGAGTTTTTATGGACACTCCTTTTGCAGAGACTCTCACACTCTGACCAGTCTGTTCCATCACCATCCTCTCTCCTCTCAGTATTTTCTTTGGAGTATTTTTTGGAGGACAATTAGTGAAGTCATTGATAAGGTTTTAAATATATAATATTGTTTTCTGTTACATTTATGCTTTTAAAAATTGTGTGTGCCTATGTAAATATATACATGCATACACACACAAGTTTTTTTTTTCTTTTATAATCCGTATTCAATAATAGAACATCACTGTTTTAATTTTTGACAAAACTCCAGAATAATGTGCCATGAATAATAAGTAGAGACTTAAATTCTACTGCATTGATGTTGCTGTACAGCTGAGATTAATGTAAACAGATATTTTTATGATGGCACAATGTTAATTCTTATTCCTTTGTTGTAAGTTTCTATATTTAATTCAGCAGCATAACTTTAATGGCTTTTTTTAGTTTGCTAATTTTTCAGTATGTAAGAGTTTTTAAGGGAAGCAAACATTATAATAAGTAAACAGTATTGTATTGAATAAAAAATAAGAGGAAGTTAAGCCAGTCTTCTTAGAAAAATAAGAATGAAAAGATTTTGGATTTTTATTGGGAAATGGGAAAATCAAGGAGGAATTGCTACAGTATGAGATCTTGGTTAGTTGTTGAACACAAGATAGGAAGATCTCAGAGGATCCAGGAAAGACTCCCAGGCATGACCCTGATGTGTTTTTGAAAAAATAAATGAACTCCATCTAGTATCAATCCAAGGAACTGTGGTAGATTAAACCCCTGGATCCGAGATTTCTTCCTTCCCTGCCTCTAAACTCTTGTGGCTTACTGAGGGAAGAGAAAATTTTCTGCCTCTTGATTTGAGTTTAGTCATGTGATGGATTTGGCCAGTGATATGTAGGCAGAGCCATAGTTTTTGCCAGCCCCAAGTCTAGACTTTAAGAAACTTTGCATGCTTCCATGTGTCCTCTTGAGGGTCTGCTATCACATGAAGCAAACATGACCCAAATAACCTGCTAGTCCTCAGGTATGATGATAAACACACAGAAAAGGGACATCTAGCCATTGGAAAACATGAAACGGAGCTGCCTCAAATGCTGTAGTTTGAAGCATAGAACCCCACTTGACCCACAAACTCACAAGCAAGGATTACATGTTTATTATTAGGTGGCACTGAGATCTAGTGGTTATTTGTCATGTAGCATTATTATAGCAAGATCTAGTTGATACAGAAACAGATTTTCCTCACTGAACTATGTTCTGGTGCCAACTTTTACGGTTACACTTAAGTCAGAGGAGAGCTCAGGGATAGCACACTAAACAAATTATCAAGCATGAAAAGCAATAGATTCAGTATAGTTTAGTGGAAAGAAAAATAATGCGTGTATAGCAGCAACAAGTTGGAATTCTGTTGCCTGGATAGAGCCTCTGTTTATTTCAACCACCCAATGTTGTTGCTGATTTTTTTTATTCAATGGAATTAGTAGATAACAGAAAATTTCAAAGGTGTCACATAAAAACTCAGTTCTGGCTTCTCTTGAAAGGTTAAGACATAGCAAAACTGGGAATGTTGTTCTTCAATGCAGTAATTAGTTGGTGTTGAATAGAAGCCACCTTCCCTAGACAGGACCTGAGGTCCCCAGTTCAACCCAGTACTCACCTAGCACACTTCACTAACTTATGTTATCTGTCTGACATTTGAGTCTGTGGTCATCAAAGTGTTTGAGTTTTTTATCCTATGAAGAGATAATGTTGTGACAAACCTGGATTTTAAGTAAAAGTGTCTACCACTAGCAGTGTAGACTTTACAGAAGAAGAAAGGAATTTGGGGTTTTTTTAGATAAATAAATGCAATATCTACTTTGTGTAGTTTAGTGGGAATGAAAAGGGAATACCTGTCAAAGATGCCTAGAGCAAAATAGGTGCTCATTAATAGTATGTTTTATTTTTAAGGCTTTTTATAGTAGTAATTTATATATGTATTTCTTGTGACAAAATCTAGCAATTAAAACGCATATCTTAAGCCTTCTCTGAGCCTCTGAATTGTATTCAGATAGTCATCTATCACAGATTAAAAAGTACAGAAAGAGATTTCATGAAAACAGCAAGATTTAATTGTGATTTAAGGGGTCTTCTTACTCAGTTCAATAAAAAAGGAAATAAATTGCTAATCACATTTCTACTTATAACAATTGGCTCATAGCCCTCCCACTAAGTTGAAAGAGGCTAACAAGAATCTATTAGATTTGTTTAGCAACTATAGGTCACAGAGAATCTTTATGTTTATTGTATAAGTTGATCTTTAACACAGTATTCTAAAATAGATATTTAAATTTGAAATAAATGATATAAAACACAAACAGAAAAATTGCAATCATATTTCAGCTAAGATACTTTCATCCATTTGTCAAATATTTCATGAATGTCTCCTAGTTCATGTACTGTTCTAGGTACTGTAAATATTGAAGTAAATATTAGCCACCATTTATTAAACTCTCATTAGAGTCCAGCCTTCTTTAAAAACAATCTCTTATTCTCAACACAGCCTCTTCTAAGGATTTTGTGATAAAATGCTATACAGAGTCTACAATGAGTTTCAAACCTCAACACTGCTAGATAATATAGATAACACCTGTTTTAATGTGTCAACTTGAGTCTGAGGATCTTCACTTCATCAGGACTTCAATGCAGCATTTATGTCCTTACTACTTCCTTGAAAGATAAACTAAGAGGACCAAGAAATCCCGAGTGTCATAAACAGGTTCCAAGGTATGGCCTTGTAAAGACTGACAGAGGTCAGGTCAATACCAGTCTATAGTAAGCAGTAAACATGATTAGAAAGGTATGACATAGAAGAAAACTCTATACACAAAAATTCTTAGGGCGATAGGAAGGAATAGTGTGATCAGAGGCATCCTAGTAACCTTCCAAAGTGGGCTGGTCTGACTAACTTTCCTTTCTTAGGTTGGATGTTTGGAAGTCTAGAGGAGAATCAGAGCACTGTCTGTCACTTGAGGTCCTGCTTTTTCTTCTCCCTTGGTAAGTGTAACCTCTAACAAATGTGAATAAACATGAAGTAAATATTTAAAGAATATCAACTTGAAGAAGTACCCACCATCCCAGTGCAGGTAGACAGCCTTTGTTTCGTTTTGTTTGTTTCCCAATGTAACAACTGAAAGTGAATGAGGCTTCCTTTATTCTGGAAAAATAAGTGGGGTTGGGAAGTAAAATTTGAGAACAAATCATATGAATCAGAAAATTATCAGCTACAACAAAAAAATGTTTGAGTACCTACTTCTTCTTCTTTCAGTTGAATATGAGCAAAGGATTAAAGCAGGATCTTATCCTGGTTTACTGAACTCAAATCTCTCATTTTCCTTCTCTTCTTTCCTGGAGTTCCCTCCCCGTTTAACACATCCTTTATTAGTTCCTTCAAGATAGGATTCCTGAAGCATCCATAATGCAAAATCCTGTAACTAAGGTGGAATTTGAAGACAGGAAAAATGAAGGGAGTTGAGAAGGAGGGAAAGTGACAGACAGAAATATTAAGTAGGGAAAATCTATTCAACTTTCTTTTCCTCAACTCAAGCTCTCTGAAAGAGAGCTTTCCCCCACTTTTCAGATGAGAAAATTGAAGCAGAAAATATCTGTTGAAAATGTTAATGGCTTCTGCTTGTATCAGAAATTAAGAAATGAGAGTCCTGGCTCTCAGTTCAGAATCTTGCTGCTTACACTTGCCTCATTTTTAAAAATCGGAATGACTCTTATTGGACCATTACTTGTTTGTACAATAAGGTAAAATGCTCTCATAACAATTTAGAAACCATTTTTATGCTTTTAGATACCAATAACTACAATTTTAACATGCCATTTTATTTGTTCAGCTGTTAGCCCATAATATTTTCCAAATAAAAATGAATAATTCAGTGCATCTGAAAGTTTTGCACTGGAAGTGGTCCAGAATTTACACACACAAAAGCTATTTTTGACACCCTTGAGAATCTGAACTTAATTTTCCTTATACTTGTCCTGAAAATTTCAAGAGCTGACCTTTAAATAAATGGCAAATTCAGAGTATTTCTTCAGCAATGATAATATTAATGAAATGAATAAAAATTTGGAAATTAAATATATATTCTATCGGTAGTTTGCTGATGATAATTTTATGTAGATATATCTGATCTTTTATCTTTGTATTTTAACTGAGTCAAAAAAAACTATAGATGCTTAAATAAGATAACCCTTCCAGAAATGCAAGTTCTCTTTATGTAAAAGCTGTAGTAGACTATGTGTAAGTTATCATCTCTCTACTCTTCAAGCATATGAAATCAGATGATAAAAATTGTTAAATATATTTAGAAAAACAGGATACTGGTGTTTGGGAAAGGAAAAAAGCAAACGAAGTATTATTGAATGTTATAGTGTTGAAAGACTGACAGGAAAAAAGGACAATATGGGAAAGATAACCAATGCCTTCGTACTTCTAGGATAGCTTGTGCTGGAAGGGCTAAAGGTTGCTGTTACCCCAGGTTGTTGCTAGAGAGGTTGTGTATGTGCTTTGATAAGGCATTGGTCGGAAGGAAACTGATAATATATCATCTGGGATTTTGTGAAGAAAGCTTAAAAAATATCTGCTCAGAAAGAGTCTTATTACGGACCTGGGAATTTAGCAGCACATCCTCAGTTCTTGTCTTCTTGGAGGAAAAGATTCAACCAAGAGACAAGGCAATGAAGCAAGGAAAAGCTTTATTTAAGTAAGACAGAGAAAGAGGATAGAGTGGGCTGACCCAGCTGAGAACAGCCCTGAGGGTCTTTTGTGCTGTGTTTTTATGTTTTTTAGCTTTTTATTTTTTTGGTTTCCTCCCTGGTCCTATCCCTGATTTTGCATAGTCTCCGCCCAGGGTGGGGGATGGTATATAACCCAGGGCGTCTGTGCTGGCATGGGGTCTGGTGATTAATAATACACCTAATAGTGGCATTGTTCAAGACTGCCACCCCAGTAAAGTCATGTAGCCACCAAATTGGTTTTTAGACCCGTGGAATCCCCTCTTTGTTTTGTGCTCCCCCTCCCCTGATGTTATCAGCTACAAGGCGACAGTTGTGGCTCTGGTGTGAATGATTGGTGGGTGTTCCTGGGGCATTCCTTCTTTTATGAGTACCACCCTCTGGAGCTTTCCCTTTAACTATCTTCATCTTGTCTGCCTAACTGCCTGTCTAGCCTAACAGTCTTTCTTCCTTTCAATTATTTTGATCACTGTTAGGGTTTCCAGTTAAAATACAAGATGCCAATTACATTAATTTGGGAGAATATAGATATATGTCCTAAAATATTACATGGACACACTTACACTAAACTATTTTTGTAGTTTATCTGAAATTTACATTTAGTTTGATGCTCTATATTTTTTCTTTGCTAAATCTAGCAATCCTAGTGACAGTGCATCTCTGAGAACATGGCAGGACTTAGCAGATGGAAATTTTGAGAATGGTATAAGAAATTAGAAAAAGGACCAGATGCAGAAAAGATGTTTTTCAATATGTACTTAATATACAATACAGTATACATATATGAGCAATTAAATTTTAGAGACGGGAAATTCCTGAGAAGTTTATCTTGATCAGAAGATGGCAAAAGGAAATCAATAGTGAACGTTTCAGTATTACTGGTTTAAAATGCATAATATGTAATTGATGTTGTATTTTGTAATGTTATTGATTTTTATTTTAGTGATCAAAAACAATATTAAGCCCTTTCACAGCTCTCTTCCTTTAATCCTATTTCCCTATAAGGGTTGAAATCCCCACAGGTTTTATTCTTTTCACACAGTAGTTTTTTGGGAACGTGATCTTTAGAGTTTGAAAATAACAACTGTATACTGTTAATTGGGTCAACCTGTGCATGGGGCCTTTATGTTTACTCTGAGAGAAAATGGGCAAATTAGCATATTAATGAAGACATCACACTCTTTTTTTGTTGTTGTTTCTGGGGCAAAGGCATTCCAATTTTAGGTGGTTTTTTATTTGAGCAAAACTGTACTGTGCATTGTGTAAAATCTGGCAAGTGCAACTATTGCCTAAGGGATGATTTGCTTAAAATGGAATGGCAGATGGTACATCGTGATATATTGTTACAATCTAAAATATTTTGCATTATCTTCATCATCATCATCACCATCATTGTGCTGTTAAACTTGTCTGGAATGGTCTGATTAAGAGCCATGGCTCACAATGATTTTTCATCTGGGATGACATCTTCGCCTGCTTGTTCCAGTCTGAATTCAGCTTATCTTTCAAAGGTCATTTCAAGTACCCCTGGTCCATCACCTCCTTTTCACTTCCTTCAAAACTAACAGCTTACTTCCTACTGATTCCTCCAACCTTAATCATAGCATGTTAAAGCAGGAAAATACTGTGTCAAGTTGTATCCCCTTATTTTAAAATAGAAAATCTAATACCCAGAGAGGTTAACAAGTAAAATCAAAATTGAACAACTAAGGAAGAAGTAGGATTTTTTTTAATTGTTGCTTTAAATATAGAGCTCTTTTCACTCTTCTATGCTATTTCACTTAATCATATAACTTACTAATTTGGATGTATATTTATGTATTTATCTGCTTGTAATTCTGACAAAGAATTGGTATTCAATCATACAGTATTCATTGTGTTTTGTATTGATGTTATTTATCTAACCAGCCAGGCTCAACTTTTTAAAGACAGACAGTATGTTTTAAACTCTTTTCTATCTGCCAAAGCTATAAACCCAGTAGCTAGAATAGAGATGGCAAGTAAATTTATCTTAATGATTGCCTGAAGGGATAATTTAGGAAGGACTTCAAGGCCTCTGGAAAGACTGTCATTTCTAATTAGGTGTGTCTACCTTATCTGTATACTATGACATTGTATACTGTTTGTTGATAACTAATAATAAGTTAAGAGATAAGGAATATAACGCCATTGAGTCATTAATATGTGGAAAGAAAACTGTCTTCGACTCCTGACATCACATTTAAAATGCAAAGCCATTTAGTTATGCATAAACTAAGCCTTAAATAGGTTAAGTAATACAGCTAATTTGCAGAAGAATATGAATTTGATCCTAGTTTCTCTATTGCCAAATTCTATTCTGGATAAATAACTGTTAATAAATAATCGAAAAGAGCTTGCATTAATTGTATCTTATATTTATTTCTTTTTTCCCATTACTGTAATTGTGGTACTGGACAGAGAAATGGACCATTACAATGTCTGTGTTCTCCAAAGTTGTCAGATGAGTGCCAGATAGACTCAACTTGGAGTTCCTAAAGGAAGTAGGAACGTGAAGGATTTTCAACAACTATTCCTCTGATTTAGAACTACTCTGAATATTATCCAGGTTACATCCTGATAAAGTACCAGAGTATTATTCCTACTAATTATTTGAACAACACCTAAACCTTAGTGATTGAAATTCATATATATATATATTTTTTTTTTAAAGGAGCTACTTATTTGTTTGAGGAAATAAAAGATTTTTTTCATAGCAAACCAAAAATATTATATATAGAGAATACATATATATGAGATGATATATACCTTTTATTCAAATAATAATAGATGGGTGTTGACATTATTTTTCTTAGTGTTTAGTGGATAGTAGGGACAAATTTTAATGTCTCCAGTGGATTTATTTGTAACACAATTCAAAGACAATTAAGTAGTACAACCCCTGTAGCTCCCTTTAATTCAAAGACATCCTGGAGTGTTTTTACATTCCCAATGCAAAGTGTAAGCAGTGTTCAATTAGAGAGCATGACCCAGTAAAAGGATAAAACTTTAGATTTGAATGAATTTATTTACTCTGCCGCTTTAGATTCCAGCTGAGAAAGAATTATAAATTGGTCTGTGTGATAACTAAACGGAATGTGTGGAATTTTATGTTGGTACTGAAGGTTTTGTTATTATTGTTTTCTGTTTATGAAACTAGACCCTGGAATTCCTTCAGTCAATCACAAATGACAACAGCTCAACTCTGGAGAAAGATAGCTTCTGACAACCACCCCCGTTCTAAGTTGTACGCTGCTTTCTGCCACAAGTCATCATGTGGCAATTTTTAAATCAATTTGGCATTTAGCAGAAAACCAAAGTAATTTTCTCAGAAGTGCAACAGAACCTGTCCTTGTTTTGTTTGTTTGTTTAATTCCAGCATCAGCTTCGTACGCTGGGTTGAGCAAAAGAGAGGGTTGTATTTTTTCTATAACTATGAGATGTTCCTTGCTGAGAGACTGCTTGGAAAATTACATGAAATCAATATGGAGAAGAAAGTAGACCTAGAAACGAACTGGATATTTTTGCATTATTTACTAATGATCAAGTTGAAAATAATAAAGTACAAATGACACTAAGAGGAAGAATTCACTTACTTACTAATTCACAGTGAGGTGTAAATGACCCATATAAGACCTTATGTATTTACAGACATTCTCAATTTAGTCAACAACAGTTAGTGAGCATTCATCTTTTTCTGGATACTATGCAGATATTAGAGATACTGGAACAAACATAACACCAGTCCTTTCTCCCAGGGAGGTTAGTTTAAGAGAAGGAAGTAACAAATAAGCGGTGGTGGTTCTCTGACTGAGGTAAGCATGCAATATGAAGAGAGCACAGAACAAGAGCATGTAGCCTCGACCGGGGCAGTGAGGGGACACAGAGGGCTTCCAGGAAAGTCTGCCTTGTGCCTATAGCCCAGTGATGCTTGCATAGACTGGGGACGCCCTGGTTACCTGATGAAGGTAGAGCTAAGGAGGAGAATGAAAAATAAATAAAAAGAGGGATGTGAGGCAATTTCAATGGAACTTTGCAGAAGCTGCTATGATCAGAAAATAGCAACTCCCTAGGGACAAGGACCTTGTCTGTTTTCTTTACCTCTGCATCTCAAATAGTAGCTGGCACATCATGGACAATAAATAAATATTTATGAAACGAATGAGATGTTTATGAGCACAGACCGAAATAAAAGATGACAGGAGGCAATAGGGCAGTTTAAGGAACATTAGACAAGCAATCAAAGACCTAGACTCTGGTTTCAGCACCATAATTGTTTGTCATCCATTGTCCAGGGAGCCAAGTTTGCCGACCTGTGCAATGAGGGGGTTGGACTATATAATCCCTAAGGAATTTTGATATCTCGTTTGTATAAAATGACTCTACTTCTGTAAAACAGACAAACTTCTAGAAAACTATTTTTAAGTGTTTTCACAGAGTGAAATGGAGGTCTTAGGTTTCATTGAGATTTATTCAGAATAGCAATTTTGATAAAAGTGTGTTCAGAAAAGCTAATAAATTTCTGAGCTTTGGCGACAGAAAGATGGAAACTACTCCTCTCTCTGAGCACCTTGTAGATGCTGCCTTGTTTTTTTTTAATGGCATTGCATTGTGAAATCTAATGCCAACCTGATTTTTAATTCATTATAAATTAGTTGATTTTTCTGGCTGTGCACTCAAGGATTCTTTACTTAAAGTCTCGTCATTTTATTAGGATATGTCTTGATGTTCTGTGCAACTTTTTTTTCAGAATATAGTGTTCCTTTACAATAGAATATTTTAAATTCCAGCATTTTAATATTGATTTTGTTATTTTAGCAGCTTTATTGAGATGTAATTTATATACTAGGTCACCAGTATAAAGTGAGTAATTACATGGCTTTTTAAAAAACATATTCTCAGAGTTCTATCACTCAGGATAACTTGATTTTAGAAAATGTCATCGTTTTAACAGGAACCTCGTTCCCATTAGCAGTCACTGCCTTTCATATACACCTCCCCCTAGACAACAGTTAAGCTATTTTTCATCTCTACAGATTTGCTATTCTGGACATTTCTTATGTATAGGATCGGCAATGTGTGATCTTTGGTGATTGGCTCCTTTTATTTAGCATAATGTTTTCAATGCTCATCCATGTTTGTAGCATGTTAGTATTTCACATCTTCCATTGTAGAATAATATTCCATTACACAGATAAGCTGTATTTTGTTTTTCCATTACATTAATTGATGAGAATTTGGGTTGTTTCCACTTTTTGATTATTATAAACATCCATGTACATGTTTTCTTCATGGGCATATGTTTTCACATATCTTGCTATCATAGGGTAGCTCTACGTTCAACATTTTGGGGAACTGCCAAGTTATTTTCCCATATCTGCACCATAGTACATTCCTACTGGTTATGATGGTTTTAATTTCTCAATATTCTTATGTATACTTGTGACTGCCTTTCTTTTTTATTATAGCTATCCTTGTGGATATAAGTGGATATCTCATTGCAGTTTTTATTTGCATTTCCTCAATGACGAATGATGTTGAATATGTTTTTATGCACTTATTAACAATTCGTATACATTTTTTAATTTTTATTTTAAAGTTGTGAGTGCAGTTCAGTGTTAGGTATACAAATGGTCATTGTACAGGTAAAGTTTGGACCTCACTTTGGTCCCCATGTCACCTGGTTTGAGATCAAGAACGCTTATTGATGAAGTATGCCCCCCTGGTCTCTCCCCTGGCAGTTTCCCACTATGCCAATCCCTTTCTTATAGTACTATGATTGTTGTTCAGGGTCTGCTTATGAGTGAAAACATGTGATACTCTGTTTGTTTCTGTGATAGATCACTGAGTATTACAGACTCTAAATCCATCCAAGTTCAGCAAAGTTCATAATTTTGTCCTTCTTTATGGCTACGTAATATTCCATCGAGTATATGTACCACATTTTTTAAATCCAGTTTACTTTCAGTGGGCAGCATGGTTGATTCCTTGTTTTCGCTATTGTGAATAATGCTGCAATAAACAAGTGTGTGTAGGTATATTTTTTGTAGAATGATTTTAATTCCTCTGTGTATATTCCCAGAAGGGGGATTGCTGGGTTGTATGGGAGGTCAATTTTTAGATCTTTTAGGAATCACCATACTGATTTCCACAGAGGTTGTACTAGTTTGCGCTCCCATCAATGGTGTAGAAGTGTTCCCTTTTCCCTGCATCCTCTTCAGTTTTCGTTGTTTTTTGAGTTCTTGATGATGTCCATCCTAACTGGAGCTAGGTGGTATCTCAGTGTGGTTTTAATTTGCATTTATTTGATGATTAGAGAGGCTGAGCATTTTTTTCCTGTATCTGTTGGCTGCTTGTATGTCTTCTTTTGAGAAGTGTCTATTCATATCTTTTGTCCACCTTTTAATGGGGCTGCTTGTTTTTTTTTTATTTTTGGCATGTTTCAGTTTCTTATAGATATTAGGCTTCATATATCCTAGTAAAATAATTATCTATTCGTATCCTTTACCTACTTAAAAATTATTTGCTTATTTTTAATTGGGTTGTTTTTCTTTTGAGTATTAAATTATAAAATTTCTTACAATTCCCTTGTTAAATACATGACTTACAAACATATTACTCTAGTCTTTGAGTTGTGTTTTTACTTTTTTAAAAGTTGTTCTTTGAAACAGACAATTTTTAAATTTGATGAAATCTAATCTTTTATTTTATCTTGTGTGCTTTTGCTGTTATAGTTAAGGAATAATTGCCTAATCAAAGATTACAAACATATAATCATATACATCTAAAGTTTTATAATGTTTCCTCTTACATTTAGATCTATTATTCATTTTCAGTTCATTTTTTGTGTATGGTGTAAGAAAGGAGTCCTGCTTCGTTCTTTTGCATGTATATTATATAACTGTCCCAGTACTATTTGTTGAAAAGGCTATTCTTTCTCATTTGAATTATCTTAGCCACTTTGTTAAAAAATCAATTGACCATAAATGTTTGGGCTTCTATGTTGAGTCTCAATTGTATTTCACTGATCTTTATGTCTATACTTATTCTAGTATCACACTGTCTTACTTTCTGTAAGTACAAAAGTAAGAATTACTTAGGATCTGCTTGTCCATGGTGGGGGAAAAGAAAATCTAGTGGTTTAGTGGGTTTCTGATAAGGATTGTGTTGAATCTGTTGATCCGTTTGTGCAGAACTGCCATCTTATCAATACTCAGATATCTAATCCATGGTATAGTAAGTCCTCTATATACAAGATGCAAACATGCATTCACATGTCTAATCATGCAAGTTAGTTCGTGTGTCTGGCATAAATTGTCAAGTGTGCATCCTCCACAAGTGGTTGTGCTTTTGTGTACTTTATTGTGCAGTACTTTTTAGAGTACAGTAGTACAGTATCTTTATTTCAAGGTCTGGATGTCTGGAAGCAAGTGTAAATGCAGCTGATTGTGTTAGTAGGGTATCTAGGCTAACTTTGTTAGAATTATGCGCAAATTGGACTGATGAACTCACTGTCAGAACGGAACTCGTTTGTATGTAGGAGACTCACTGTAATGTCTTTCTATTTATTTAGATCTTCTTTAATTTCTTTCAGTAACACTTTATAGCTTTCAGTTTACAGCCCTTGTTTTTCTTTTGTTACATTTACATCTGTGTATTTTTATGATCTTGTGAATAGTATTGTTTTCTTCATTTCACTTTTGAATTTATTGTTAATGTATATAAATACAATTGATTTTTTGTATATTAATCTGTGTCCTACAACCTTGTTGAACTCATAAATTAGTCCTAATAGATTTTTTTGTATACAACATTATGTCATCTAAGAATAGAATTAGTTTTTTTTCTTTTTTATTCTAGAGGTCTTTTATTTTTTGTTTTTACCTAATTGTCTTTTTTATACTTCCAATAAATTATTGAATGAAGTAGAGAAAATCAATATTCTTGTCTTGCTCCTGATTTTAGGGCAAAAGTAGTCAGTCTTTCACCATTAAGTTTAATGTGAATGGAGGGTTTTCTGTAAATGCTCTTTAAAAATTGAGAAAGTTCTCTTTATTTCCTAGTTTGTTGACTATTTCTATCATAAAAGAGTGTTAAATTTTTTTAAAGATAGTACCTATGAATTTATTAAGAAGATCATATGAGGTTTGTTGTTTAGTTTACTTATATGGCATATTATATTTACTGCTTTTAGTATATTAAAGCAACTTTTATTTCCATATTAAGTGTATTCAATGTATTTTTACATATATTTTTATAATTGTTCTCTTGTTTTTTTCAGACATTTAAATTATGTTTATATTAGATTTTTTGTGTACCCTCTTATGTTTTCTCTCTACTGCTTTTTATGCATTTCTTTCTGCTTCATTTATTTAGTTTTTACATTTACATTCTCTGTGCTTCTTACTATTTCTTCTTGTGACTTTTCTTTTACTGACTCCTTAGAATTTATTCTCCTTTTTTTCTGATTTCTACAGATTTATTGTCCTCTTGTCTTGTCTGCAAATTACTACTGTTGTTCTTCTGCCTAGCTGTTTTTCTTCATTGCTATATGTACTTCATTTGTCATTAATGATGGAATGTTAGGTTATAAGTTTCAAGTGTTCTGTATAAGCGTTTTCGTTTGTTTTTTGGTAGGAATTTTTTTTTTACCAGCAATGAATTTGTGCTGTTTTTTCTCACATTTTTTATTTCTGTGAATTTTTATATATTCCAATTATGACTTTGAATATTTCTTTTGATTGTGTATAAGTTGGATTTTTTTCACACCAGCTATTAGAAGAAAGTTCCTTAGAAGAGACAGAGATTTTTATATTTTTCTGCTGACAATTCTCTTTTTTGGTGCTACTCTGATGGACTGTTTCTTTAAAGCACGGTTCCTTTATGCAATCACATTTTGTCTCTTAGAACTTACACGTTCAAGAGAGCTTTCACCAGTAACTCTCTGTATTCCCCTCATGGATGTACTGTCCTTGCTACCATAGGATAGAACTCTTGCCTTTTATGAAGAGAAAATTCTCAGCTCTTTTTTGTTCCACCTCAGCCATTTCTTCTAATTTTTTTGTTGCTCACGATGATAGCTTTTCATTTTATCTCAGTCCTTCACAAGACATTCTCACCTGTGTGAGGTTATCTTTTCCTGAAATAGAATAATTTCTAAGATTTGCTGCTGCCAGACTCCCCCTAGCTCTACCCAGATTTCCTGGTCTTATTGTCATAGAGGTTTTGCTTGTCATTACTGCTATATTAGTTTTCTGTAGCTGTTGTAACAGAGTACAACAAACTGGGTAACATAAGAAACAGAAATTTATTCTTTCACATTTCTAGAAGCTAGAGGTCTCCAGAGGTGTTGACATTGCCATGCTCCCTTGATGGATCTAGAGAAGAATTCATCCTTGCCTCTTCTTTGTGGTAGCTTGTGTGGGTTCGACATTCTAAATAAGAAACTTTTACACACAAAGTGAAGTCCCCTAGAGCATTCATAGTCAACTAAAAGAATCCTTCATATACTCACTATAATTTTGAGTAGTGTAGAAGAAAAACTGAATTTCATAGATTATTACTAAATTTCAGAGCTGATGTGTCTACTGCCCTTTTTTCAAAAATTGCAGGATTTGTCTGTTTGACTACCTTACATGGTTTAAAATTTTGATGATATTAAAACATGTCAAAATAATCTACAATGAAATGATAATATTATCACAAAAAATAGTTTAGAGGATTAATATTCCCTCAGATTTTAGGCTCTAGCAGGCATAACTCTCAAAGGAGAGGGCACCATCATATATTGAGAAGGAGTTTAATTGTAAAGGTTTAAATATTTTATACACATCCAGCCATTGAGAATGGAGAAGCTTGGAATCCAAAAAGCACAGGCAAATACAACTCAAAGGGTGATGTAGGTGCTATTGTGTGCCTTGTCTTCACTGATAATATTTTTTATATTATTGCCTGTCATGCTTTTGCTGTGAAACATATATAAAGGAGATTTAGTGAAAAAAGTTGAAAAATAACTTTACCTCTATGTTTCTGGTTGCTAAGGTAAAAATAACTATATGCTACTTCCTTAATATAGTACTGTGATAGCTGATCAGTCTAATTAGACTCCTGATCATTGGTGGGATGCAACATTTATTATTTCTACACTATTTTTATTAATGCCACAACTATTTATTAAATGCCTCTTAGGTATTATGCATGCTTATAGAATCTGGGGAAACAAAAATGAATAAAAAGAATCAAATAACTGCTCTCAGAGAACTTATATTCTAGTTTTAGGTGATGATGAATGCCTTTTAAAAACCAAAGAAAATAAAGACAAAGATAATGACAAAGGGTTTTTCTTTTCTTTTGTTTCTTTTTTTTTTTCTTCTCTAAAGTAGTTGTAGAAGGCCTCTATGAAGAGGTAATAATTAGACTAAATGCCTTGAAGAAATAATCTGTGCAAAGATCTGGGAAAAGAGTATTCCTATCCAGAGTAATGTTTCTGGCTAATGCACTAGGAAAACAGAAGGAGTATAAAAATTAAGGCTGATGTAAAAATACCTTTATTTATATACCAAGTGACATTTATGTTGAAAAGTCAAACAATTTTACAAACAAACTCTTAGTACTAATAATGCTAAAGAAACAAAATGAAATGTTGTAGTATGTAAAAATAGACATACAAATGGATCATGAACGTAAAATGTAAAATCATAAGACATTCAGAAAAAAAACAAAATAGTTGATTCATTCTTGAATCAACTCAAGAACATATCTCACTTATTGTATATTTTCTAGTTCACTGCTGAATTATATTTTTTAGGATATTGTTAATACTTAGTTAATGGGCCAGATATGATGGCTTATACCTGTAATCCCAGCATTTTGGGAGTCTTAGGCAGGAGGATCGCTTGAGCCCAGGAGTTTAAGACTAGCGTAGGAAACATAGTAAAAACTCATCTCTACCAAAAAGTTCTTAGAGTTGACACCAAAAGCATGATCCATAAATGGGAAACTTGATCAATTTTGCCTCATCAGAATCACAGACTATAGCTATGCCAGAAACCCATGTAATGAGAATGAAAGACAAATCACGGACTTGGCTTATGGATAGTTTTTGCTATCTGACGATCTTTCAGTATGGTGAAGGATGTGTAGTGCAAGTAACATTTCTTATCTGGCAGTTCTATGATCCTACAACTTCATTTATGGGGCTGTAACTTTTTGCAGCCTCCTTAGTTTACATAAGCATGATTCTAAAGTTTGATGGTAGTAGTCACAGTACATGAGAAGGGAATAATTTGTTAAGCAGAGCACAAAATATTGTATACATGCTTTAATGCCTTAGAAGCCATACATAGCTCAGAGTTTCCAAAAGGGAAAGTCCTGAATAAATTGTGATACAGCAGTGACACTAGTTTTTTACCTATTTACCTGAACAACTTATTGAAGAGATGAAGACAATAAAAGAGAAAAAAGATCTTGTGAAATAGTCTTTAAAAAAGCAAATGTTTATAGGATTCAACTGTACAAGAAAAGTAGAAGGTGCAACACAAGTTAAGTAAATGTATTTAAGTGTAGGGAAGTCAAAATTTTACCACTCCAGAGTCCTGGTTGGATCTGAGGGTTAAATTGACATAAGATAGATTAATAGGAGAAAAGTATACAAATTTAATATGTTTTATATCAGCGGTCCCCTATCTCTTTGGCATCAGGGACTGGTTTCATGGAAGGCAATTTTTCCATGGACTGGAAGGGGGGTGAGTGGTTCCGGATGATTTAAGTACATAACTTTTATTGTGACCTTTATTTCTTTGTTTGTTACATTGTAATATATAATGAAATAATTATACAACTCACCAATTTTAGAAAAGGCGTGGGGTAGCTCATCCTGTAATCCCAGCAATTTGGGAGGCCTAGGCGTGTGGAGAGCCCAAGAGTTCGAGACCCATCTGGGCAACTTGTGAGACCTCGTCTCTACAATAAATCAAAAATTAGCCAGGCATGGTAGCACACGCCTGCAGTTCCAGCTACTTGGAAGATTGAGGCAGAAGGATCGCTGGAGCCCAGTAGGTTGAGGCTGCGGTGGCCGGGAGAGTGCTACTGCATTCTAGTCTGAGTGACAGAGTGAGACTTCAACTCAAAAAAAAAAAAGAGGCATGGACAGAAGTGTTAAATAAAATAATGGGGGGCCATGCATGGACCAAACTAAGTGTTGGATTCTGACTTAAAGCCTGCCACCAGATGCAGCTGAACAATTGAAGTACAACAATTTACTTGCTACTCACTCATAGGGTTTTGATATGAGTCTGCAAGCAATTGATTTATAATGGTCTCTGTGCACTCAAACCTCACTACTAATGTTAATCTGTATTTGAAGCAGCTGTCCAGTGCTAGCGTCACTGTCACAGCTCCACCTTGGATCATCAGGCACTGGGCTCTCATAAGGAATGGGCAACCTAAATCCTTCGCAAGCACAGTTCACAATAGGGTCTGTGCTCCTATGAGAATCTAATGCTGCTGCTGATCTAACATACTGTGGAGGTCAGATGGCAATGCCAGCATTGGGGAATGGCTGTAAATACAGATGAAGCCTTGCTCGCTTGCTCAGCTCCTGCTGTGCAGCCCGGTTCCTAATAAGCCATGGACTGGTACTGGTCTGTGGCCTGGGGGTTGGGGACCCCTGTTTTATATGACACAGGAGCACTCATAAGGAAATGAAGACCCAAAGAATCAGAATCAATTGGTTACATACTGAATTGGATCGAGACCAGCGACTTGTGGAAAAGCAACTAAATTACATGGGGAAGCTTAACAGATAAGAATTATTTTAACAAAGCCTGTTTGTGCAAAACTTTCTCAGCTATGATTACCCAACAACGAATGTTTCTTTTCTCCTGGTACAAGGAGCATCTTTCACTTAAAAGTTATCTCCTGTTTCAGAAAGAAAAAAAGGTTAAGTTTAGAGTGCCTTTCTTACATCTGCTGTTTTTCAAGTGCCTTTAGCTCCAACTTATTCCTTATGTCACAGTGGCATATTTCAGCGTGGCATGTTTTGCCATCTTCAGAAGCGATGCATTAATTGGAGGTGACACATAAGTGGTTAGAACAGAGCACTAACTATATCATAACCAAATATAAGAAGTGGTTCTTTATCTTTTTATTAAATGGTGGAATGGAATCTGGGCCGCGAATCGGGAAACCTGTATTTTCTCCTTGGCTTTTTTTTTTTTTTTTTTTTGAGTTGGCGTCTCACTCCGTCGCCCAGACTGGAGGGCAGTGGCCACTCCCGGCCACCGCAGCCTCGACCTGCTGGGCTCCGGCGATCCTTCCGCCTCAGCCTTCCGGGCAGCCGGAATTACAGGGGCGCGCTACCACGCCCTGCTAATTTTTTTGATTTATTGTAGAGATGAGGTTTCGCCTGCCCAGGCGGGTCTCGAACCCGCGGGCTCAGTCAATCCACTCACCTCAGCCTCCCAAGGCGCGGGATTACAGGCTGAGCCACCGAGCCCGGCCTTGGTTTGTTTTAACTGTTGGAAAACCAGAATTGATTCACTTCATCTCTCAGATTCTTTTTCACACTTTTAAAATAGGGTGGTGGTCATGGCTACCTCTGAGGTCCATTGCAAGTCGGAATCCCGCTGAAGCCCTCCTGCTGGCTGTGGAGGTGAAATGACTCTCTGCCCCATACATCACACTTTGGGACCCTATCAGTTATGTCAGTGACTCACTGCCAAGGGTAATGCAGAGCGACACACAAATAAGATCCCGGAACCCAATTGGCTTTGTTTTTCTCATTTCCACAGTGCTATGTTCGAACACATTTAAAAGTTCTTCAATTTATAATTCCACCCCTGAAGCAGAGTGAATCAAAGCACTTGTGGCATTTGAATCTCTGTACCTTGGGAATGATTTATTGTGTTTGAATTTTCATTGTGTTTCTATTGGGGAAAATAGGCTGCTGGGTAGAGTAAACATTTCCGCAGTGTGAAAATATGCTCTAAGCAGCCCCAAGCATGTGCCAGGAAGTTCTAATGTTGCTTGAAGATTATTATTGCTCCATTAAGGATTTCTGAATTTTTGAATATTCAATGTAACCATGTGATTAATTTGTACCTCCTCAACTCTAGATGACTGCTTTCCAAATGCTCTTTAATTTCAGTACATTTACAAAATAATTAAAATGCAATTTACCAGATTTTAAGAGTGTTTGCAATAGATGTTCATAAATGTTTCAGGTAGCACTACTTTCTGGGGTTTTCTTAATAGTGTCTTCCTCCCCTCCAATCCTTTTAATTCAACTCTTAACCGATACAGGTACAGGCATTCTCATAAATAAACATGTGAATTGATTGAAAGGAGTGATTAAATGGCATTCAGAGGTTAGTGCTCTGGCATTTATTTCCTAGAAAGTCTGTTAAATGTTTTCAATTAAAAAGAGAAGAGGAACCTCACAACTCTGAAATGACAGTCTTTGAATTAATGTTATATTGACAATCGATCTGGCTCTCTTAAAAGGGGTGTGGCTATGGCAGGGATAGAAGAGGAAGAAAGAAAAGAGGATGCAGTCACACCCCTTAGACTCATCTGTCTGTAGGAAAAGCCTTTCCATCTGGTTAACTGAAGATGAATGAATGAAGAATCTCAGTGTTCTTACTTAATCAGATTAATCACCTTGAAAAATTGAGGTAGTTATTCTGCCTACCAAGCATGAAGACCCTAAGTGATGTTTGCCAAGTTGTTTCAATACCCTGAAAATCAGGTTGTAGATATTGCTGTAGATCATGGCTGACAGTGTATGTCCCTAACAGCTTACATTACTTTGAATTTACTCTGACTAGGCATTATGACTAAAATTTGAGTAGGAAAAAAAATGACCTAGGGACAAGCCTTACTGTTTTAAATGTTTTCAAATATCTCCCAGAGTCTGACAGAGAGAGAGAGTATATCCATGACTCATCTGATCCCAGCTCTTTACTTCACTAAGGAGACATTTAAACTTGAGATATTATTTCTTGGGAAATAGTGTTTTCAATAACAGTAACAACAACAACAGTGTCAATAACATAGCAATAAAATGTTGATGATAAGAATGTCAGATATTGTCCTCCATGGTTTGTACACATTGTTTTCCTTTAATTCTTACTTTATTTCTATGAAGTAGTTACTGTTATCATTACCTCTTTAGCCTTGGTGAAGCACCTTGCAGAATTTAACTTTCCAGGGTCCCCTGACTAGGAAGAAGTGATGCCATAGGGGATGCACACTAAGGACTTGTGTCTTAATAACCAACTGTGACTCTATTACTACCAAAAACTGGCTTAGTCAACAGTGAAGTTGTATTGCATCTTTCTTATTTCTAACAATTATGTGTTAGACTTGAACCTAGTTTCTAGTCTCTTCTCTGTGAAGACACTAAAGTATGCCAAAATTATTCTGCAATGATTATACCTACGTCAAAAGCTCCCCTGACTTTTGAGGGGAGGGATTAAATATACAGTCATACCTCAGAGATAATGTGGATTTAGTTCCACACCAATGCAATAAAGCAAGTTACACAAATGTTTGACCTTCCAGTGCATACAAAAATTAGTCATATACTATACTGTAGTCTACTAAATAAGCAATAACATTATGTCTAAAATAAACAATGTATATACTTTAATTAAAAATACTGTATGGCTAAAAATGCAAATGATCATCTGTACCTTCAGAGAGTTATAGGGTTTTTGTGGTGGAGAGTCTTGCCCCGTGTTCATGGCTGCTGCCTGATCATGGTGGTGCTTACTAAAGTCAAGGGTGGCTGTGGAAATTTGTTATAATAAGATAAAAATACAGTTTTCTTTATTGATTGACTCTTTCACAAAAGTTCTTTCTGGAGCATGAGACGCTGTTTGATAGCATTTTACCCATAGTAGAACTTCTTTAAAATGGAGTCCATTTTCTCATATTATTTTCCTGCTTTATCAACTAAGTTTGTATAATATTCTAAGTCCTTTGTTGTTATTTCAAAATGTTTGCAACACCTTCACATAAGCAAATTCCATCTCAAGAAAACACTATCTTTGTTCATCCATAAGAAGCAACTCCTCCTCTATTCAAGTTTTATCGTGAGATTGCAGCCACTCAGTCACATCCACAGGATTCACTTCCAATTTTAGTTCTATTTCTATCATATCTGCAAGAACTTCCTCCACTGATGTATTAAACCCCTCTAAGTCATCCATGAAAGTTGAAATCAACAGATATGCTATCATCCAGGCTTTGTTGTTCATTTGCAGAGCACAATCAAGGTAGATTTTGCATCATTTTTGAGACCCTAGGATTTTCATTATGGCAAATAAGCCTTGGCTTCCACTTAAAATCACCTATTGCATTAGCCACTAGCAAGAGCTTGTCTTTTGAAGATTTCGGCATTGACTTCTCCTCTCTAACTGCAAAAGCCCTACATGGCATCTTCTTCCGGTAGAAGATTGTTTTGTCTTCATAGAAAATATGTTGTTTAGTGTAGCTACCTTCTTCAATTATCTTGGACATACTTGATAACCTGCTGCAGCTTACTGCTCCATTTTGTCCTTTTCATTGGGTAGACAGCTTCTTTCTATAAACTTCATGAATCAGCATCTACTAGCTTCAAACTTTTCTTCTGCAGCATCCTCACCTTCCTCAGCCTTCATAGAATTGAAGACAATTAGGTTCTTGCTCTGGATTAAGCTTTAGCTTGAAGGAATGTTGTAACTAATTTGTTCTTCTATCCAGACCACTAAAACTTTCTCAGCAACAAGCCTGTTTCACTTTAACATTCATGTGTTCACTTGAGTAGTACTTTTAGTTTTCTTTAAGAACTTTTCCACAATTTGACTAGCTAATTGGTGCAAGATGCCTAGCTTTCAACCTATCTTAGCTTTTGATGTGCCTTCCTCCGTAAGCTTAATTATTTCTAGCTATTGATTTAAAGTGAGAGAGATATGACACTTTCTTTCACTTGAACACTTAGTGGTCATAGTAGGGTTATTAATTGGCCTGATTTCAATGTCATTATGTCTCAGAGAAGAGGGAGATCATAGGAGAGGGTGAGAGATGAGGAACTGGTGGGGTAGTGGAACAGTCAGAACACACCCATTTGTCTATTAAGTTCAGTCTTATATGGGCCCAGTTCATGGAGCCCCAAAATAATTACAATAGCAATATCAAAGATCACTGATCACAAATCTCCATTATGTATATAATCATAATGAAAAGGTTTGAAGTATTATGAGAATCGCCAAAATGTGACACACAAGTTGGAAGTACACACATGTTGTTGGAAAAATGGCACTGATAGACTTGCTCGATGCAGAGTTAACACAAACCTTCAATTTGTAAAAATGCAATATCTGCAAAGCACAGTAAAATGAATTATGCCATATCAATTTTACTATACATACATTTACAAAGGTATTATATCCTTTTATAATAAGATTGTTTATTTTATCAATCTCTAATTTTTCTCCAAAGTACTTTGTTGGTTATCCATTAACTAATAATATAAAAAAAAAATACATAAAGAATAAAAGTAACTGTTATCATATTAATTTTGTAGGAAAGTCATCTGTATTATTTACAAAGAAAATTTGGCCAAAGTAGAATCATCAGCATTTTTGTTTAACAGAGTTCAAATATTTTAATAATTTATTTTTGACAAAATATCTAATAGTAGAACTCAAGTGGTAATAAAACCGATATGAGGAGACTTTCTCAAATGTTTCTTTATATTCAGAAAAAATGCAAATTATCTTTTGGAAAAATGCATTTTCTATAATTGTATTCTTTTAAAGGACTTAAACATAGTCAGAGAGATTGCACACTGATCTAGAAACCAAGAATATATATCTGAACCCAGAAAAATTATATGCTGTACCATAGTTATAGAAAACACAATAGATTTTAGGCACCATGCTGAGTCCATGCTATTAAAAAGACTATTCATTTTGAGCCTGAAATTTAGACTCTGCAATAATGTAAGCTGCAGTTAACCCATAGCAGTGAGTGTATAAATACAAATTGCATTGATTGATTGACTGATTGATTGATGGAAAAGGTGAGATTACCCAAATCGGCCAACTTTTGCTTGCCAAAGTTTGCATGTGGGGATTAAGGCTAGAATATTTTCCAAGAGTTATATTTGTGCATGTGTATACCTGTTTCAATTTATTTTCCCTACCTTACTATAAGAATACAGTATAGAAATCATATGGCATGCTCATTATGTGTTAATCAACTGTACATATTACCAATAAGACTTTCAGTCAACACTAGGCTATTATTAGTAGTTACATTTTGGGGGAGTCAAAAGTTATATGCAGGTTTTCAACTGCATGGGAGTAGGCACCTGCAACCCCTGTGTTGTTCTAGGGTCAACTCTATATTGATAGACATGTTTAAGGAATTACTGCAGTGAATTTTGTCAATAATAAATGTCTCACTTTCCACAAATATATTTAGCTTTTTTATATTTGCAAGCCATAATCTAAATCTGAATATTTTAAAATATAGGGCTGCAGGCTGCCTGAGGACACAGGTCTTCTATCACAGTGCAGGCTGAGCAACTGACACTGCATTAATACCAGTTATAATTATGAGTTATGGAAATGATAGTGACATGCCTATGGTGCTATTTGTTTTATTTTTTTCTTTAAAAATATTTACGTTTTTGTTAAAATATCAAAATTATCAAAATATAGACTACACACGTAACAGTGTGCTAAGTCTACCACAGCAAAATACCATAGATTGTGCGACTTAAACAAGTTTATTTTCTCACAGTTCTGGAGGCTAAAAGCCTAAGATCAAAGTGCCATCAAGGTTAGTTTCTGGTGAGGCCTGTCTTCCTGACTAGTAAAAGGCTGTCTTCTTGCTTCTTTGGTGAAGACACCAGTTTATGACCTCATTTAGCCTTTATTACCTCCCTGAAAGCCCTGTTTCTAAACACAGTCATGTTGGAGGTTAGGGCTTTAACATATGAATTTAAGTAGGAACATGATTGAATCCGTAACCACACATATAATGTTTTCTCATAAGCATCTTCAGTGGTGACAATGATTGTAAACCATTGACTTGAAAAATATCCAGACAGGAAAATATTTTAGGCAGTGGTTTAAAAGATGGTAAATAGTTAAACCTTCAATCAAAAATCAGCAAGCTTACAGGAAGTATTGTAGTAGGAAACTCTTTAGTATTAAGCCATAAAGATTGTAGTAGAATGACTGAATTGTATTCCCTTTGATGTTACATTAAAACCTCAGTTTCAGAAAGTAGTAGCCTGCTGGAAGTACAATCAGGAGAAATTAAGCTAGACTAAAGTTTTAAGGATTTATCTATAAGCGGAATCTCATTCATAGAGGAGCAAAAAAGAGACTTAGGTTAAAAAATAAATAGATTTCTTTTGCTCTGCAGAAGTTTGTCAGTTTGGTGAAGTCCCACTTGTCTATCTTAACTCTTATGGTATGGGCACTTGGGATTTTGATCAAGAATTGGTTCCCAGTTCCAATTTCCATAAGGGTGTCTCCTGTATTTTCTAAGAGTCTTATAGTTCGAGGTTTTACGCTTAGGTCTTCGATTGATTTAGAGTTAATTTTTGTGTATGGTGAAAGGTAGGGGTCCTGTTTCAATCTTCTACATGTGATCAGCTGGTTTTCCAAGCACAATTTACTGAATAGGTTCTCCTCTCCCCAGTGGTAATTTTTGGAGGCTTTGTCAAAGATGAGTTGGTTGAGAATTTGAGGCTTTGCCTCCAGGATATCTATCCGGTTCCATTGATTCGTATGCCTGTTGTTGTACCATTACCAGGCTGTTTTGATTATTGTAGCCTTATAGTAAAGTTTAAGTCTGGAAGTGTGATACCTCCTGCTTTGTTTCTTTTGCTAAACCATCAAGAGAATGGGGAAACAGCCCACAGAATGGGAAAAAATATTAGCCAACAGTATATCTGACAAAGCCCTAATATCTAGGATCTACAAGGAACTCAAATACACTGAAAGGAACAAAACAAACCTTTAAAAAGTGGACAAAAGATATGAATAGACACTTCTAAAAAGAAGATATACAGGCAGCCAACAGACACATGAAAAAGTTCTCAGCCTCACTCATCATCAGATAAATGCAAATCAAAACCACATTGAGATACCACCTAACCCCAGTAAGAATGGCCATCATTAATAAAAGAAAAAACAACAGATACTGGCAAGGATACACAGAAAAAGGAACGCTTCTACACTGCTGGTGGGAATGCAAACTAGTGCAACCTCTTTGTCAGACAGTGTGGTGATTTCTGAAAGAACTAGAAATTGACCTTCCATATGACCCAGCAATTCCCATACTGGGAATACACCCAGAGGAACAGAACTCATTCTACAAAAAAGATACCTGCATACGTATGTTTGTTGCAGCTCTATTCACAATAGCAAAAACATGGAACCAACCATGCTGCCCATTGAAGCTGGACTGTATAAAAAAATGTGGTACATATCCACAATGGAATATTATGCAGTCATAAAGAAGGGCAAACATATGGACTTCACAGCAACTTGGATAGATTTAGAGTTTATCATACTCAGTGATCTATCATAGAAATAAAGAGCAGGGTACCATATGTTCTCACTCATAAGCAGACTTTGAACAGTTATCATAATACTATAAGAAAGGGATTAGCAGTAGTAGGAAACTGCCAGGGGAGGAGGGCAGAATTGGTAGTAGTGGGAAACTGCCAGGGGAGGGAGTGGCACACCTCATCAACAAGAGTACCTGCATAATGAGCATTTGTATACATAATCCTGAATTGTACCCCGCATCTTTAAAATAAATAAAATAAATAAATATGGGGTCTAGTGTCGTGGCCACGCCTATGATCCCAGCATTTTGGGAGCTGAGGCAGGTAGATTGCTTGAACCCTCTACTACAAAATTAAAAAATAATTTTAAAAAGCTGGGCAAGGTGACTTGCCTATCGTCCCAGCTACTCAGGATTCTGAGGTGGAAGGATTACCTGAGCCCAGGAAATTAAGGCTGCCATAAACTGTGGTTGTTGTGATCATGCCACTGCACTCCAGCCTGTTGACAGAGTGATAGCCTGACTCAGATAAATAAGTATATAAATAAGGCAGAGTGAGACTGATTTACACAAAAGCGAATGAGTTCTAAGTTGGGGAAAGAACAAGTATAATGTGTTAGACTCTGCTAGTTTCTTGGCACACTATTTCATGTACCTCACAGAGCAACTCCATAAAGTTATTTTCATGCTTGGGATGATGTCTATGCTCAAGTTAGGTAAGAAACTAACCCAAAGGGCATATATGGAGTAAGTCAGCAAAGTTAGCAATCCTTTTTTCTGTCTGTTAAGTCTTATGATCATTCTACTCCATAAATATGGTTTTCTATATTAAATAAGAACAGAAAGGCATAGAATGTCTTACAAATAATTTTTCTCTCTCTCCAAGAAAGAACACAAATAACCAACTGTCTACTTACTAGTCAAATAAATGAGAGGAGGTATTCTGGAATCCAGAAAAAATTGAGAGTCAACAAAAACTAACTCAAGGCAATATAAGCGCAAAAAACAAGGAAAATAATTTCGCATAAGAACCAAACTTTAAACATTTCATTAACAAACAAAACAAAACAAAACAAAACAAAACCCCAAAGAACAAATAGACAAAAAGAGAGAAGGTGAGCAAAATAAATAAAAACAATAGGAAGTTAGGAGAAGCTTCAGTTCTACAATTTCCTTTAGTATTTAGTGCATGCCTGAAGGTGACATCTTAAAGTGCTGTTACAAGTCATCTGAGTAAAAGATTACTCAACTATTGAGCCCTGTAGAATAGCACATGCAAATGAACACTTAATAAATACTCCTTTCTGATGTCAGCAATGATATATTAAAGCTGTAATCTGCTGGCATACAAATGAATGTAATGGAATTCTTGGAACTTTAACAAATGGGCAAAGCAAGAGACTAGAGTAACAGGAGAAGAAATATGTGTATTGATAGTTTCATGTAAATATATTTAGAGTTATAAACTAGTGCTTTAAGAGAGGCAAGTGTACTTTTATAAATTCCAAATCATTTATAGGAATTGGAATGAGCCCAGATTACTCCATGTACATTTAACCCACCAACTAAGAAAAGACTGATTTTTAATACCTGTTATTTTTCTTCCCAAACATGACAAAATATATGATTGGCTTTACAAGGAACCCTTCACTGTCATTCTACCTTTGCTCTAAGTCACAAAATATAATACCTTTTGAAATTCTTTAGAACAAAAAATCAAACATACTTGTGCTAGTTTTGCAATTATTTGTCCTGATTATAACAGTATTAGAGACTCATAATTAATTTTAATAACTCAATCTCATATACTATGGACACTGTTAATACTTAAATATATATTATATATATATTAATACTTAAATATATATTATTTCAGATGTTTTTTAAACAAATGCCAATTTATAAAATTGGATGTCTGTACTTGGATGTATTCTTTTAACAGAACTTGAGTCATACCTCGTACTTGGTCCTGAGATTTGACTTTTTCTTTATTACGATGTCTTGGACATCTTTTGCTGTCAATACTGTTAAATTTTATTTTTGAAGAAGGCAAAGGTCAGGAATTCAGTTTTGCACTCGTAAGTCAAAGATGTCTATTAAATATGTAAAGCAATATGAATGCATAGAGGATGAAGAGGTTGGGTTCTTTATAATCACTTCAGTTTTCATTGATATAGGGGTTTCTTACAAGCGACCGGAGAATACATTCTACCCTCTTGTCTCATGAAGGATATGACATAGATACAGAAGATTCTTGTATAGAAAAGGATAATTCTTTACTGCAAAGAAAGCCAAGCTATTTATACAGGCACACACACACACACACACACACACACAGTCCTCCAAAATGTAGTGAGGTCTATTTCTGATACCTGCTGAGCTATCCAAGATAAAAAGCCTAAATCAGCTGGAGGTGTCATCTATGGGGAATCTCCTTTGGAATTTATCATAAGGTATGCATCTTTGCTTCCTGCCTAGACCTTGATGCTCAAGATTTTCAACTAATAAATGAGGAAACAAGATTCAGACCATGTTTGTTTGATTGTTTAGTTCCAGATTTTGAGAACTTTCATCACACAAAGCTGATCCTTCTCTTTCCAGCTCTTTTAAGTCTTATAGTAGTACAGGAAAATAAATAAAATGTAATGAAACAAATTGCCCAGTGACTCTAGAGGAGATGATTTAATGAATCTGTTAGAGTTGGTTTTCCCTGGAAGAATATCTTTGTAAGTGACCAACATAGCAATTCTTCTTATACTCAGTACTTTCCATATAGTCTAAACATACCGGCAATAATGATGGTGCCTGAGAACAAACCATTTTATAGCTAGTAGTGTGAGTAAATACGTTTTATGTGTGGTATAAGTGAGTGAATATTTGTTTAAAATGAATAGAGAAAGGCATCCAGAATATATATAATTTTAGTCTGATAAGCCTTCAATTAAAACTTAAAGATGGTTGTCTTCATAATCAGGATGTTGCTCCATTAATAATTCATTGAAACTTATTCTTGTAATTGAAGATGGCTGAATATAGTATAATATTCACATCTTGCAATGAAGAAATTGAGCCTCCAAGTTATGGCTTGCCTAAGGTAGCTTTGTTATTTAAATTGGAGCATGAGTTCAAACTAGTCTTAGTTCTCTTGAGTGTAAAATGCGAAATGATAATTAAGATGGAGTATGGCTGTGAAGATCAAATATAAACTGTATCATATAGGTAAACACTTTGAAATACGTATATTGCTACTCATATTTTATTGTAATCATTAATGAAGGGAAGCATTTTTCCATTGGTCAGCACAACTTCTGAAGCTGAGTTTTGCACCTAGAGATACAGAGGAAACAAAAATTAACAACAGAAATATCCTTGCATAGGAATAATTCCATTTCAGTTAGAAGATAGGAGGAACACTATTTATTTGAAGTCATCAGCAATTTTGGATGGTGGTTACTTGCAACAAATGATTCCCTCTGCCCCCAGAGAAACCTGTCTCTTGCTTGTTATTATTCTGAAGAAAAACAAGTGGAAAATGCAGAGATCATTAATAGATATGTGATACCTAATGCACGAGCAAATGAAATAGAAATAACAATGTGTTGATATATTTAAGAAAAATCTGAAAATTAGATTAGGCTAATTTTCCCTAATATTAGCCTCAGAATTAGAGTTCACAAAGGCAGATTATGTATTAATTGATAAATGTAGTCGTTGTTAGTCTCAGGGTCAAAAGGGAAAAGACAAATACAATGTTTATCTTTTCCAAATTCTGGGCAACAAAAAACACTCCATTTCTAGTGAACATTTATACTTTATAATCAGCACTTGACCTGTTTCTTTAAAAATATATGAATTGGCTTATAATAAATGACCTTCCAATTCAACGTCTCATTGGTCAAAAATTAAGAATATAACTAAACAGACATTCATTTTCATTTTACCAAAACCTAGAAAATGTTATAAACAGTATCTAGCAAATTTGCTTATGACTTTATTCACCTCTATTTGTCTAAACCCTTAAATGTCACCAATGAAGTGCAAGTCATTGTGTTTATTTTTTTTGTCTTGGACCCTACCTGAAAGTCACTCCTGTGTTTTAGAGTCTCCTCTGTCCTGTGAGAAATGTCTCATATTTTTCCCCTTAGCTAGTACTTTCTAGACAGAGTTTCTAGTAATCTTTCTTAAACATCAGATTTGTTCAATATGTCTGACCAAATAATTATAGCTGCTTAGTTTTTTAACCAATATAGTGATTTACTTTTGCTGCTTCTATCACACTAAGCCTATTTTTGTTTTTTCAATGGCATTCAAAACCCCTCTTAAATTGGCTCACACTGAGTAAAATAATTTGATTTCACCCTTCCCTCGCTTGATCCCTTCATTCTAATCATTTTGTTATCTTCATTGTCATACTATGCTCATGCCATTTCCCATCTTAGAATGATTCTCTGCATCCTTTCAAACCAAGTTACTGGCTTGACTCTTCTGTGAAGCCTTTCTGATTCCAAGTGAGCTTAAATTGCACTAGGTTTACCTAAAAGTGCACCCTACTTCTGTATTTCTTTCTCATTTCTCTGTTTTATTTTTCAGCTAACTTCTAAGCTGATTTAGGGCACTGATAATGACATATTTTTTTTTTTTTCCTACATGACTATTTTTAGTATCTGGCATGTATTAGGTTTATAATAAATATGTGAAAATTCTTTATATTTTATTTATTTTAATAATTAAGATAAACACATTTTTAAAGTAGATGTAGTAGAAACATCTAGCAGTAAAAGAAAAGTGAGACTAGAAACAGATGAAAGAAGACTTTTCAAACAACCACATTAGAACTGTGCCAATGTAAACATGGCACAGTAGGAGCTTAGTTTTTATCTTCCCAATTTAGAAGCTTTATGTATGCACTGGTTACTTCTACACGTTTTTTGAAGTGGGCCCCTTGTGAAATATTATGCCACACTGTGTCTTATATACCATGACAGGCTGCATTTTGCTGCTTATGTTACTATATTTTTGAATATAAGTATATCTAAATTTAAAATTCTAGTGGAAAAGAGAAGTCTAAATAGAAATCTAACACAATGTTTTAAATGATAAACAATACTACAAAGACTAAATATACAAGTACACGGGAAAATATAGAGACACGATGGAGAAAGGCTTTTGGCATTATTTTATTCAGAAGGCTTTCCTTAGCCTTTTGAAGCTGAGGCATTAAGAAAATAAGCATTTTTCAAAAAAAAAATGTTTTGAGTTATAGTTGTTCAAATCAGAATGCATAGCTATACTGTATACACTATTGATCTGACATTTGATGATGGTGTTTCTATTGTATGGAGCCTTATTCTGTTCTTCAGTTTTGGAGTTTGGAGAGTAGACAGAGCAGTTTCCACTAAATTTCAGGAGAACCTTTCTATTTATGCTCATACCCAATCACTTTTTCTTTCTATTTTTCCGAACACCTTATTTATTGGTCAGACTTTCTGTTTTTCATTTTTATTAGTTGTTCTTCCTCCTCTTTTTTCCCTGCCCTTCTACCGTTGAGAGAGGAGATAGTCAAAAGTTGATTAGGCAGACAGAGGGGAAGGGTCTGGAGAAGACTTAACACCTGAGGGAACACCCCTGGACCACCCCTATTATATAATTGTGGGTTGGAAGTGTGACTAGTGTTGTTAAGAACATCCTTTCAATCCAGTGTTAGCTAGAAGGGACTTTTTGCTGCTTAGATGCAGGCACAGTAGCTTAATTAGATGTCCTATCTTGACCTTGGCTTATTACCTTGGCTTATTATAATATCATTAACATATCATTTGCATTGCGGTTTTTACACCACCCCCAAGTGGGCTTTTCTGTGGTACTCATGGGTAATATTCAACATGGAGTAACTTTGGTCAAGGATCCACATGTGCAGTAAGGATTGGGTCTCAGGAGGTAAAGGGTAGCAGAGATGTAAATGAGAGAAATGTCTCCAGAAGAGAGAAGATAAAAATCACCACAAAAAACCCAACAGCGGATAACCCATTTCGGGGCCCCTCTCTGTTTCTGGAGAACTTTGTTGCTTAATAAACTCCTTCTTTCACTCATCTTTTCTGGTGTCGGCGCTCCTTAATTTTCTTGGCCGTGGGACAAGAACTTGAGGTTGCTGGTTTAAACTGACAGTGGTCCTCAAAACTCCTGCAACACTGTCATTACAGTGTTTCCACTAATACCTCCTGCTTACCACCGCCATTTTGACTCACAACTACGGAAAGTATAGTAGGTAGAGTTTTCTTATGGAAAAGGTTTATTACTATTTCAGTTCTCCCAGTAGAGATTCTTAATCTATTCTTAGTTTATACCAAATGATCAGAGTTCAAAGCATAATGTCTAACATTCAGTTATCTTATAGAAAACAAATATTAATCCACTTTATTTGACATTTAAATTTTACTCTTTATGAAAAACTAATTTTTTGAAAAAAATCACACATTTACTTACCGAAGATTTTCTTCTACAAACTCTGTTCCCATAAATAGGACAGTAATCATGAAAGAAGCCTTTTGATTTTATATAGACATAGAATGCATTCCAATCTGCCCTTATCTTAGAGGTGTTGCCAGGTGGGTCACCATACATGATACCTAAAGGTATGTTCTGGGTAGAAAAACCATCAGTAGGCTTTTCAAAAACCATATGCTCTGCAATATGTTGATTTCAGGACTGCCTTCATCAATCATAATGATATATCTTAAATCAGGTATTTTATGGAATTCTTCATTTTTATGTACTTTTAATGTATTTTTGTAATACATTTATGAACTTTTGTATTGATGTTTAGCTCATTCTGGAGACTAACTAAATTTATCATCGGAGCTGCTTAGGAGTGACTATAATGGACACAGTAATACAGAAGGTGTTTCTTTCCGTATTGTTTAACAATAAAAGCCTATTTTTTGAGCCAAATTTGAGAAATTTTTATCTTAATATGCAAATTTATTTTTTCATTACTGATGCAGAGCAAAGAAAGCCAACAGAATAGCAAACACTAACATTTTGCCTCTAAGTGCTCAAGGACATAAAATAAATGAGCCATGGCTATTGATTGTCTTTGGCCTACATTATCTGCACAGGAACTATTAAGGAGGCTTTGCCATCTTCCTTTCATGCCTCATTTTCTCATACTATCTAATGAAGAGCTTCACTTAAACTATAATGTGCTACTCTCCCGAAAGTACATTTTTATGGCACTAAAAAGCAATACTTGTGTATCAAGTACTGTTTTTACTGCTACATTTATTGGCTTATTGCACTGTATAAAATGATAAAATATTCTAGAGTTGAGAGGCAGTATTAGTTCTTTTAATTAATATCTATCTGATTTTGAAGTTTATTTTATCAATATAAATATGCTAAATAACAAATGCCATTAAAAGAGTGAAATAACTGTGAAATTATTTTATGCCCCCTAAAAATACATATTTTATCATTTATTTTTATAAATGTCTCTAATAAGGGTTTATTGTGAGGCTCAAGTGATAAATATGTTAAAAGATATTTTCATTTTTGGACATAATGAGTTTTAGAATCCCTCTCAGAAATTTATGTGTGAACCTTTGGATGGAAAACCTGGAATTTCTTTAGTAAGGGTTAGGCTGGAAATAAATATGTGTGAGTTGTCAGTTGCTGAAAGCAGAGGAATGAGTTAGATTACTTGGCAAGACAATGTGGCAAGAAAGAAGTCAAGCTGGAACACTGGAAATGCTGATTTTTAAGGGACAGCAAATAAACAAGTGCCCATGAGATCAGGTAGGCAGAAAGGAAGGGTACAAACCAGTTGAGGCTGGTGTCATGGAAATCCAAGAAGGAAAATGCATGGAAAAAGAGGGTTAATTGAGATAAGAATGATATTTTTTTAATGGTGTTTCTCTCATCTTGAGACTTGGAAAGCAAAATCTGGAATGTGTATTATCAGTCTTTGCCTCTCACCCTCCCCTGCTCCCTTCCTTACCTTTCTTCCATCCTCCTTTCTTCCTTTCTTTCTTCTACCTTCCATGTCTCTTTCCTTTTTCTTTGTCCTCTTTCTCCTTCCCTAGCTCGCTCTCTCTCTCTTTCTGTTTCACTTATTGATAATAAAAGATTTCACTAAATTTGTATTTCTGTGGTTACTCATAGATTGACCTTTCTTATCTACCTATTGGCAATTGACTTTTTTCTGTGAATTTGCATGCATTCTAAATCAATTACTTTCTCTATCTGTAGAAAAAATGGACAAAAGATATGGGTTGCAAAATAGGATATTAGCTATACATTTCTAGTAAAGAAGTTTATCAAATATCACCTGGTAAGTGTATCACTTGTATGTAGGTGTATGGGTGTGTGTATGTGGGTGTGTGGGTGTTATGCATATGTGTACATGTGTGTGTTTCTTAAGTACACCTCTTGCAAGCAGAACCTAGATAGACAGGTGGTTTTTCTTTTCTCTGTCTTCCCTTCCCCAAATTGAGAATTTATGTCTTCTAATAGGGAAATTTAACAAATTCCCATTGACATTTTAAAAGTCACTGATATTTTTAGAATTACTTTTGGAACTTCTTTTGCATAGCTTCTTTTTTTTTTTTCTTTTTTCTTTTTAACTTGCTCTGCTTCCTTTAAATTTTGTTGCCCTCCCCAACATTATTGGGTTAATGGATTGTCCTTGGCTATATTTATTTATTTGTATTGGTTCATAATGTATTCATCCTATTTAGGCTCTGGTAGTAAAAGTTCTTAACATTTTACTTAAACTTTAAAAAGTTTTAATTTTTTACCAACATCTGGAATTACTTAGTACCTATAGCCACATGCAAATAAAACAAGGATCTCAGCCTGCTTTCTCTTTCACCTACCTTATTTTTTGTTGAAATAAATCGTTCTAATTGCTAACAATTGGTGAATAACGCTTCAAGTATATTTTTTATAAGTATAATGATGACAAATTTGCTCAACAATGTTGTGTAGATGCTACATATTCTGCCATATGGAAGTATTTTTTTCCATTTTTCTAGAATATTTCATTTTACTATAGCAATTTAGTTTCAGAAAGGCCCTTCAGTTGGTGAACAGGATGCTATAAAATTATAGAATATCTTCATCTTTGTCTACTACTTACTTATTATTTTCCTGAGTATGGGATCAAGATTTTTAAAGACCTTGTGCTATTATCTTCAGTCTTCTACTTTAACTACTGAAATATCTTAGATTAATCTGACATTCATTTATTTGGATTCAAACTCATTTTCTTCGTGTAGGTTTTATAATTTGGCTTTGGAAATATGACCACATTTTTACTTTTATTCTTCCTGCTCAGTACTCAGTGGTCTCCTTTTTATTTGCAGCCATCTTAATTTTCTCATTGGGGATATGTTATCTCTCTTCTACTTAAAAAATTATCTCCTCCATAATCTCTATTATACTTCTCTGGAAATCCTATGAGATGAATGTTGCAACCTGAAAGCCTACTGCCTGCCTTGTCTCTTTTCTCTCTTGTTTTACTACTCATCTCTCTCTCTCTCTCTCTCTCTCTCTCTCTCTCTCTCTCTCTCTCTCTCTCAGTGCATTCTGCCTCAATCTTTCAACCAACTGACATCAGTTTAGATCTAATCTTTTATTTAGCTCATTAAAAAATTCTAGCAGTCAATTATTTTTATTTCTTTTTCAAAAAGTATGCTTTAAACATTGTTTTTATAGATATGGTAGTAACTTTAATGTTTGAGGTTTCTAATCAAACCTAATGATATTGCTTTTTCTTAAATGTCCAGGGATTCATTATTTTCTCCCTTTAAAGGAAATTTAGTTTCTGATTACATGGGCATGTGTTCAGTGATTAAAGTAGGAGCAGGATGTCTAATAAGGTGAAATATGTTGGTAGTGTACTTTCTTGGTGTGGAGCTTCCCATATTCAGAAAATCTGAGTTACTTGAGGCACAATTTTGATTTATCAATTCTAGCTCCAACTCTGGAAGTCTTTCAAGTCAGAGGACCCACGTAATGTTCTACTCAGAGTTTCATTCTGGAACCAAAAGAATAGGGGTGGTTCAAGAACAAGATAGGAAGAGGAACAGATGACTCCTAAGTGGTTAGAAGTAGAGAGAGGTTGCCAATAAAGGGGAAAAACAATACCAAGAAAAGGTAATGTGCAAAGGTAATCGTGCACATTACCTTTGCACGATTTACCTTCAAGTCTAGGGTCATTTTCATTAACTGTCAGCAGCAAAAAGTTTCTGGAAGGTGGCATATTTTATGTCACCTCTGTGTCTGTGCAGCTGTGGCATCCAGTGAGGACATAAGTAAGGTTATCTACTGTTCTCTGCTTTGCCTAGAAAATCTTCTTGTAAGAATTGAGATTATAGGAGAGAGAGGTTCTGTAAGGGTTTTGGGAAATGTCCACTCCATAAAATGTTAGCTTTTCGGTGGGAATGAGATGAAGGAATGTCATTTGTTTACCATCTATCATGGCCACATACTGTACTATGTGCTCTTTTGTATGTTATGCCACTCAATTTTCAGAAGTGTATCCTTATCGCTTTACAAATGAAGAACACTAGGATTAGTAAAGTTAAGTAACTTAATCAAAGTCATTCAGCTGGCGAGTGGTAAGTCTGGGTTTGAATCTGTATATATCAAAATAAAACATGATACTTGCTATCAGGTGCTTCGATTGAACTAATTGCAACAGAACAAAATATTTGCCTTTCATTTACCTTTGCACAGAAGCTAAGGGATGTGGATCACTGACTGATAGGCTTTACCCAGAACTATGATCACACAGGATCTTATTAGGCACATCCTATATACATATTGAGTAATAAGATAGATATGATATTCAGAATCTCAGGTAGGTCTGCCTGAAATTTTTTTCTGCTTTCTAATTCTCCTTGGTCTACCTTGAGTGCTTCAGAAAACAGGCAAGTCGTTTCTCTTTCAGAATAAGGCTAGAATATGATATCTGCATTTCCAACTGGCCTCCCATTTCTTACTGATGACTCAGAAAAGAAAGTAAAAATTATAGCATTTGTAAAATGTTGGGGTTGAACAAGATCCTCTTTAGGGTGTGGATCAATAAAGGCCACTTTCTTGTGAAAATACATGCAGATAGTATGAATATAGGCTATGTCCACATAGGTTAGTCTTCCTTCTGAGATTCAAATATCTTTAAAAAGCCTTTGAGTAAAAGATTATAGATGCATATCCTTTGTTATTTAACAATATTTACCACTATCTCTATCCCACTGCTTAGTACTCTCTTTTATCTAGTGCTTGGCTTATGCTTGTATGCTCTTATTTCTCCTATGTACTAAACAACTACTGATATTTAGGTTAGCCTAAATAGCTGTTAGTATTTGTTCTAAATCTAATAGCCTCTAAATCCATAATTCTAGTATGCTAATAGATTTTTTGTTGCATATTTGTTGGTTGAGTAATTTTCCAAATGAGTAACATATTTATATTACTAGCTTCTGTTACTCTGAAACAGCTAGATAAGTCCTAGATAAATGGACAGAGAATATGTACTACATTTACCAATATATGTCCAGTAATTTATCATACCTTTTTTAGATCACTGTGTGTTTTTTTTTTTTTTTTTGAGTCGGAGTATCACGCTGTCGCCCAGACTGGAGTGCAGTGGCCGCTCCCGGCCACCGCAGCCTCGACCTGCTGGGCTCCGGCGATCCTTCCGCCTCAGCCTTCCAAGTAGCTGGAACTACAGGCGCACGCTACCACGCCCGGCTAATTTTTTGATTTTATTGTAGAGATGAGGTCTTGCTTGCCCAGGCGGGTCTCGAACCCGCGGGCTCAGGTAATCCACTCACCTCAGCCTCCCAAAGGCGCGGGATTACAGGCTGAGCCACCGAGCCCGGCTAGCAATGCTTTTTAAGACCTGGTATATGCTTTACTCATCATTTTTTCCTGGACTCATTTTTTGTTTGTATTATTGATTCTCTAGCTAGTAATCCCTTTGATGAAGATCTGTACATAGTAAGTTCTTTCTGTTCTTTTAAATCTGAAAATGCCTTTTTCCTCATTATTGGGTTAGGGTTTGTCATACAACATGTTAAGAATGTTAAGTAGACAGAATTTAGCCTTCAGATTTTGAAGATGTTAGACATTGTCCTTTAGCATTGTATCAATTCCAAAGCAACAGTAGTTATTTTTTACTGTAGACTCATTATAGATTTAAATGATTTTATTGTTCAGATTCTAGGCCTGATGGCCTGCTCACAGAGACTTTGGGGCATCCAATTCTATTCCTTGTTCTGTAGCCTTGAATTTCAGATTGAATTTATATCTATGATACAACTGACAATGATACATAGGTCTATGTTTATACCTGCAAACCCTGTTTGACAATGTTTTCTTTGGTTATATTTTATGTTGCATATCTTTAAAGTTAATGAGGCCACAAGCTATTCCTGACATAGACCCAAACTAATCTAACCATAAAAATATTCAAGTCATGTTTTCTCTCTCTCTCTCTCTCTCTCTCTGTGTGTGTGTGTGTGTGTGTGTGTGTGTGTGTGTGTGTAAATAAAACTGTGCCCTAAGAGGCATTATTGAACTTGACAGTCTGATATGATGATCACTGACTCAGCAATAATTTTAACTTAAAATGTTACACATATAAACATTTTAGGGTTTGGAACTTTTCTACTTCTCTCTCGAGAATAATTTTTCGATATAAATTCTTAACTATGCTGACTTCCTTCTGTGTCTTGGAGATATGTAAATCTAGTGTCATTTACCAACTACTGCCTGTATTTGGTCTTTGAGTCGAATGGTCTTATTGTTCAGAGTCTACTGTTTTACTATGTTATTTTGCAGAGGCCTGATGGCCTGCTAACAGAGATTTTGGGCATCCTATTCTATTCTTTATTCTACAGTTTAAATTTCAGATTGAATTTTTATCTATGATACAATTGGAGAATGATGCATACATTACAGACAATAGTTGGTGATTTTTTTTTTTTTAGAAGAATTGCCTTTCCTGGCCTAAGCATGCATTTTGTTGCATTCATAATTTATCTTGATAATTTCTTAGTACCATCTTTCAATCTGAAGATTCACATTTCTTAATTTCTGGAAACATTTCTAAAAGTACCTATTAAATATGGCCTCTTGACCTGGTTATTTGTTTTTTGTTTCCTAAAAATCTTATTAAATGTATGTTAGAGTCTTTTAATTGATGTTCCATTTTCTTAATTTATCTATGATTTCTAATTTTTATTTTTCATAATATCCAAAGTTTTACTTTTCAGTTGCCTATTTTTAGTGAGGCAATGTCCTGCTTACTAATTTTTCTTTGGCAATTTCAAGTCTATTGTATAATTTTTAATTTATTTGCTTTTTAAAATTTCTAAAGTATTCACTTGGATGTTTTCATAGCCAATTTTCTTCACTCACACCTGTTCTTTTTCACAGTTTCTAATTTTTTCATGTAGTTTGTTTTTATCTTGAGAGGATTTTGAACATACTAATTGTAGTTTACTTTTTAGGTAGCTTGTCTGATTCTGTTTTAGAAAGTGAATTCTCCTCCAAATTTTATGTGTTGTCTTTTATGGAAAGACATTTTCTTATATCACTTGCTTTAACAGCAACATTAAGATATAATTGACATTTAATAAACATTTATCACATTATTTATGCTTTTATAAATCATCATTGGTATTATCTTTTTCAAGTTTTTTTTACTTTTTTTTTTTTTTTTTGAGTTGGAGTCTCACTCTGTCACCCAGACTGGAGTGCAGTGGCCACTCCCGGCCACCGCAGTCTCGACCTGCTGGGCTCCGGCGATCCTTCCGCCTCAGCCTTCCGAGTAGCTGGAACTACAGGCGTGCGCTACCACGCCCGGCTAATTTTTTGATTTATTGTAGAGATGAGGTCTTGCTTGCCCAGGCTGGTCTCGAACCCACGGGCTCAGGCAATCCACTCACCTCAGCCTCCCAAAGGCGCGGGATTACAGGCTGAGCCACCGAGCCCGGCTTTTACTTTTTAACTTTAGAGTTTTGGGGTACATGTGAAGATTTACCGCATAAGTTAATTGCGTGCAGGTGAGGTTGGAGTTTCTAGTGAGCCCTTTCTCTTCTTGGTAGTGGACCTGGTATCAAGTGTCTGGTTGTGTGCCCTTTATTCCTCCTCTCTCCTTCCTTCCTTAAGTAGTGTCCAGTCTTTGTTGTTACCACATTTGTGCTCAAGTGTCCAGTGATCAGGGCCCATTTATGAGTGAGAACGTGGGGTACTCAGGTTTTTTCTGTGACAGTTCATTTAGAATGATGTTCTCCATCTGCATTCATGTTACTTCCAAGGACATTATTTTGCCCGACTTTATGGCTGTGCAATATTCCATCATATATGTGGACCAGGATTTTTTTTACCGAGTCCACTTTTGGTGAGTATCTGGGTTGGCTGCACGTTTTGCTATCGTGCTTACCAAAAATATTAAACTATCTTACATTCCCACCATTAGTGAGGAAGCATTCCTATTTCTCTGCAGCCTCGCCAAAACCTATTGGTTTTTGACTTCTTAATGACAACTATTCTTACTGGTGTTAGGTGGTATCTCCTGGTAATTTTAATTTGTGCATTTCTGATGGTTAGTGAGGTTGAGCATTTTCTCATGTTTGTTGACTGCTTGAATGCCTTCCTTTGAAAAGTGTCTGTTTATGTCTTTTGCTTACTTTTTTTTTAAAGCATTATTAATAATCTCCAAGAACTGAAACCAACCCAAATGTCTTTCTTCTAGGGAATAAAGAAAAGTGTGATGTATCCATGCCAAAGCATATTACATATTGATGCAAAGGAAACAATTAGAAAAATATACAAGGCACCAACTAATCTCAGATACAGTTGACTATTGAATGATGCGGGTTAAGGGCACCAACCTCTTCACAGTAGAAAATTCACATATAACTTTTGACTCCCCCAAATCCTAACTATTAATTGCCCACTGTTGACCAGAAGCCTTAAAGATAACATAGATAGTCGAATAACACACATTTCTATGTTACATGTATTATAAAATGTATTCTTATAATAAGATACAATTTAAAAGTTATTAAGAATATCATGAGGAAGAGAAAATATATTTACTGTTCTTTAAGTGCCTTCACAAAAGTCTTCATTCTTTTTGCCTTGAGTTAGTGAATGAGAAGCTTCATCTTGTTGTCTCAGGAGCAGCAGAGGTGGAAACACATTCTTATATAAGTGGATATGCACAATTCAAACCTCTGTAGTTCCAGAGTCAACTGTAAGTAATTTAAATGGAAAGAAACACAACTAAAGACTATCTAGTGTAAAAGTCTGTCATTTTAGAGATAAAACAAGTACAGGCACAAAACTGATTAGTGGCTGCAGTGGTTATAAAGAGAAATTGAATAAAGAGAAACTTATTTTTAGGAGAGTGCAGGAAGTGATTATATTAGTGTTACCTACGATATGCATTTGTCAAAATACATACCTAAAATAAGTTGAATTGGAATTTATATAGGTTATATCTAAATAAATCTCACTTAAAATTAAATATGTTTCCAGGAAATTTTTTCTTAAATGCAATTATATTTTCTTTTTAAATGTTATGATAGAGATGTGGGGCACAAGTGAGGATGAACTACATAAGAGAGCTGCATGCAGGTGAGTTTTGGGATTCTAACTGGCCCTCACTCCCCGGGTACAGGACCAGGAACCCTTTGTGTTGTCACAGCTCCCCATTCCCTTCTATCCTTCCCTTCCCTAGCAGTGCCCAGAGGCTGCCAATCCTTACGCTGTGCTCATGTTACTATTGTTCAGGGCCCACTTATAAGTAAGAACATGTGGTTTCGGTTCTCTCTGT
>CAUYQG010203737.1:0-22585 GCA_963574415.1 Tarsius wallacei | reverse complement strand
AGGTGAGTGGATTGCCTGAGCCTGTGGGTTCGAGACATGCCTGGGCAACTTGGCGAGACCTCATATCTACAATAAATCATAAAAATTAGCAGGGTGTGGTAGCGTGCGCCTGTAGTTCCAGCTACTTGGAAGACTGAGGCGGGAGGATTGCCGGAGCCCAGCAGGTGGAGGCTGCGGTGACCGGGAACGGTCATTGCACTCCAGTCTGGGTGTCAGAGTGAGACTCCAACTCAAAAAAATAAAAAATAAAAAATAAATAAAATAAAATAAAATAAAATGCAGGCCATTAATTGCTACCTGCTATTACAAAGAAAATTTGCCCTTTTGTACTTACATTGTGAGGTAAATTAGTCTTAAAGAATGCAATTTTATCAAACAAACAAAATAAATAAAATTCCTGTTGGATTTTTAAACAATCAAGGTGAAGAGGGGAAACACAGTGTTGAACATATCAATGTGAAAGACAGCTTAACTTCCAAAGGTCTCAGAAGCTGGGCTGATTTGGAAGGAACTAAACTCTTGACTTCTTTCCTTTTTCTTGCCAAATTCCTAACTATAAGAGGCCTGGGGAGACAAGTTTTTTGTTAGCCCTATATAATGTGATTTACTTTCCAACCTGACTCTGGCATAACAGCACACAACAGATAATAAGGAAAATCAAAGTATTTTGTAATTCTGTAAAGCTGTCTCATAGGGAGTGATGGACTCCAAGCACCTTTTAAGACTTTCTACCTATTCTCTGTAGTCTGCCAGCCGAGAGGCTTCATCTACATAATCAAGAAACTTCACTCATCATTCCTCAAGCAGCCTACTTCCTAAACTGATTTCAAAATTCCTTAGGTAAAAGCCTAACTCTTGCTACTACTGCTAGCAGGAAATCTTTGAATCTACCTCTAACCTGCAAGCTCCCACTTGGAGATATCTTACCTTCCTTGACTGAACCGGTGTAAATCCCACATGTATTGATTTATGGTTCTCTCTAGTCTTTCTAAAATGTATATAACCAAGCTGCAATTCAACTACTGTGGGCCCACATTCTCAGGACCTTTTGGGATTAGGCCTCACAGGCCTAAGGGCACTCACATTTAGCTCAAAATAAATCATCTTACATTTTTTTTTTTGGAGTTTGACATCTTTCATCAACAGAGAGAAGGAAAAACACTGGGCAATAAGGGATCTTTTTTCTTTGCGATTCTTTTTTTTCTATTGGCATATGAACTCACAACAGCTAAATTTTTCTTTCACATCATATTAGGTAAGAGTCTCTATTCAAAGTGATAGAAAAGACAATCACAAAAGGCGACTTGCTTCATGAGATCCAGGGACTAGAACCTGTACACCAAAAATATACTTCTAAGCCTCCAAGCAAGTGAATGGACCCTCTCCAGGCCAAGGGAAACCCGAAAGACTGAATTTCAGCCATGACAGGAAGGGAGTTCTGACAAACCTCATTGTGTCATGCCCCTCCCTCCCCTCTTTTTGGAGTTTAGGCACAACTGACCAGTATTAACATTAAAATAGAGATCTTAACACTGATGAAACACTCTGTGACAATAAGACACCAAATTCCAATCTGACTCAGTATAGCATCACCTGGCAGATAGTATACCCTAAAGGAGATCAAAATATTTTATTCCCAAAATATGTTTCTTTGACTGACATATTTTGAAATGGACCTGCGAAGCCATCTCTTGTAGGGAAAATTTGCATCTGTAAAAAATGTCCTTCCCTTTCTAGATCTTTCCCAGATCTAGGAAAGATTTAACCAAGAGTCTGACATCTTTTAAGATCTCAAAAGAGACATTTACCATCTATTCTCTCTGAAGCTTGCTGCTTAGAGGTTTCATCTACATAACAAGAACCTCGGCTTCCACAACCCCCTTATCTTAGTACAAGCATTCTGTTAGGGTCTGGATAGGGTGAGGGCGGCATGCTGGAGGGTTGAGGGGAGGCACGGCACCCAGAGATCCGAGTAAATGCAAAGAATTGCAACACACAAAGAGGCAAGCAAAGAAAGAAAAGTTTATTCAAAAGTAAATTAGAAAGAGAAAGAGAAGGGAGAGAGATTTACCTCCCCAATGTGGGGGAGGGGACCAAAGCCAGGAAGCATGGCGACAGCCATAGCTCAAAGAGTACATAGCCACACCAGAGTCTAGCAAGGCAATGACTGCTGGCTGCTTGTGATTGAGTCCTTTTAACGATTCCCCTAGATGGGGGAAGATCATTAAGGTGATTGGGTGGTGGTCTGCTTCCATGTCATCACGAAGGGGCAGGCAGGCGCAGGTACTGGTCGGGTGATGGACAGCAGGGTGGGTTAGTCACAAGATTGCTGCCATGGTGGGGTTTATCTGTGTCACATAGGTCTCAAAGGGCTGATTAGGTTAACTTAGGGAGTTTGGGTCTGGAGGGGTTTTTTCTGCAAGAGACTTGTTAGACATTTGCAATTCACCAAAGACATTTGCAACTCACAAACTCCTTGACCAAAGGTGATTATATTATTACTTTTATGACTTTGGCTGGCCTTAACAAGGAACCTAAAAGTTTACTAGAGATTATTATGCTAAACCATGAATGGTTGGGTTGTCCTGGTCTTGCATCTGAAGATTTGCCGAGGGAGGGTGGGATAGGCTGCTGCTTGTTCTGTAGTAGAATGTCTGAATGCTTTCTAATGGTTATGCTGAGGCAAACAGACTAAACTAAGAATAAGCCAAGTTTCTTTTACGTTTCTATAGGTAACTTTCACATTCCTTTCTATTGACTTTTTAAGTCTTGGGCAAAGCTTAACTCTTTAAACCAATTGCCAATCAGAAAAATTTTTGAATCCACCTATTGTAAGGATTGAGGAAAGGAGCACATACTATATGTTCAGGCAAAGGAGTTTATTAAAGTGAAACGCCTCGACTGACACCTAAGTGGCATCAGCCCCAACTTGAAGCAGGGAGGGTCTTTTATATGTGAGTAGGGTAAGGGGGCTGGGAGTGGGAAATTTTCGCAAGCAGTTGAGCTCGGGGGTAGGGGGTGGGGGCTATGTGGGACGATGGAGGGATCTTCTGCTCCCATCTCTGTGAGCCAGCTCGGGGGTTAGAGCAGAGCCTTCCTGTTTTGCAACATTAAGACAGGCTTGATGGGGAGTTAGAGCAGGGCCTCCTGCTTTGCAATGTTAAAACAGGCTTGAGGGGCAGTTTCCCATGTTGATTAGTGGGGAATGGGTAGGGAGGGGTGAGTGAGGGTTGTAGCTCCCTGACACCTATGATCTGTAAGACCCACTGCTTTGAGATGTCCTGCCTTTCCATGCTGAACCAATGTATATCTTACATGCATTGATTTTTGGCTACTTGGAAGACTGAGACAGAAAGATTGCCGGAGCCCAGCAGGTCGAGGCTGCGGTGTCCGGGAGCATGCCACTGCACTCCAGTCTGGGCGACAGAGTGAGACTCTGACTCAACAAACAAACAAACAAACAAAAAAATAAAAAAACAAAAAGATGTTGAACCCCCAGTAGTATTACTGTGGTCTCATTTAGTAAGAAAACTTTAACAGATGATCAAGTTAAAATGGTGTATTTGTTTGCTAGGGCTGCCATAATAAGTTCCACAGACTGGGTGGCTTAAACTACAGAAATGGACTCCCTCACAGTTTTGGGGTCAGAAGTCTGAGACAAAGGTGTCAGCAGGGTTGATTTCTCCTTGGCTTGCAGGTGGCTGTCTTCTCCTTCTGTCTTCACATAGTCTTGTCTCAGTGCACATATGTGTCCCAACCACTTCTTCTTATAAGAGCATCAATCATTGAATTATGGCCCACTAACATGTCTCATTTTACCTTAAAAGGTCTCGTCACATTCTGGGGCACTAGGGGTTAGGACTTCAACATACGAATTTTGGAAGACACAACTCAGCTCATAACAGGTTATTAGGGTGGCTCTTAATTTAATGGTGTCCCTATAAAAATTTAGACACAAAGACAGACATACATAGAAAGAAGATGACCAAGACATAGGAAGAACATCATCTACAAGCTAGGATGTGCCTGAGGCTACTAGAAGCTAGGAGAGGCATGGAACAGATTCTCTCTCTCAGCCCTCAGAAGAAATTCATCCCACCAATAGCACCTTGACATCTGACTTCTGATCTCCAAAGCTGTAAGACAATAGAATTCTGTTGCTTAAGCCACCCAATTTGGGGGTACTTTGTTATAGCAGCCCTAGGAAACTAATACCTTATTTCTTTCTGCAGTCAGATTGCAGTGTGAGCCTGGCTTCCCTTTCTTATCCTACTTCTCATCCTTCTGCACATCTTACCATCTTTACCTTCACAGTGGACTCAGAATCTAAAAACTGCTCACTCCCTCTGCTTACTCAGTCACCACTGTCTCTTGTTTGGATCATGGCAGTAGCCTCCTGAGGGGGAAAAAGACTCAAACTGTGTTTTTTCCTCTGCCATCACATCACAACAATCATCAACACAGAAGACTCCTGTGACCAAATAAATGTGTGGGGGTTTTTACCACACACTAAGAGACCAATCAATTCTGCAGTAGGCATCAGCCAAGCATCCTTTAATTCTATTTTGATACTATCTCAGATCCCACAGTTTGTGGCTCAGACCTCAAGACTACCCCTCTTTTCCATGCCAGTTGCAAGGTCAGGTCGCTAGAATGTCTGACCCATTGACTTCAAGTTAGGATTCCCATGACCCCCTCTTTGGTTCAAACAATTTACCAGAGTGACTCACAGAACTCAGGGAAACACTTATGTTTACTGATTTATTATAAAGAATATAAAAAGGAGCCGGGCTCGGTGGCTCAGCCTGTAATCCCACGCCTTGGGAGGCTGAGGTGAGTGGAATGCCTAAGCCCGTGGGTTCGAGACCCGCCTGGGTAACTTGGTGAGAACTCATCTCTACAATAAATCAAAAAAAAAATTAGCCGGGTGTAGTAGTGCACGCCTGTAGTTCCAGCTACTTGGAAGGCTGAGGCGGAATGATCACCGGAGCCCAGCAGGTCGAGGTTGCGGTGGCCAGGAGCAGCCACTGCACTCCAGTCTGGGAAACAGAGTGAGACTCCAACTCAAAAAAGAAAAAAAAAAAAGAAAGGGCATGTAGCAGGAAAAACAGAGAGATTGTGACACCAAGACTATTATAGGAAGTGGCACTTTATTACGCTGGCCATCCCAGCGGACCTGAGGGTCTAAAGCGTCTAAATGGAGCGCCCCATAACAGGAGAAGTGGGGTCTTATACCCTTGTTTAGGTAAAGGAGGGTGTCATGTTGAATGATTACATATTTCCTTTGGAATTTTACAAGGTTGTACTCAGCAAATTAGATTTTTCAAAGAACAAATGGTTTTTCAGGAACTGCCGGGTTATAAACCGTCAACTTTAGAAGGGGGAGTTTTGGATAAGTCTGTGAATTAGTTACTCTTTTGCATTTCCATGAAATGGCCAGTCTCCAGCCATTTGGCCTTTCTTAAACTAAAACCTGCCTGGTGCCTGGTGGGTCTTTAAAGTTGCAGCTTAGCTGGGCTCAGTGGCTCAGCCTGTAATCCCGCGCTTTGGGAGGCTGAGGTGAGTGGATTGCCTGAGCCCATGGGTTCGAGACCCGCCTGGGCAACTTGGCGAGACCTCATCTCTACAATAAATAAAAAATTAGCCGGGCGTGGTAGCGCGCGTCTGTAGTTCCAGCTACTTGGAAGGCTGAGGCAGAAGGATCGTCGGAGCCTAGCAGGTCGAGGCTGCGGTGGCCGGGAGCGTGCCACTGCACTCCAGTCTGGGCGACAGAGTGAGACTCCAACTCAAAAAATAAATAAATAAATAAAGTTACAGCTTGCCTTTTAAAAGAAAATACCTTTAACTGCTACCAACCCCCCTTTCTGCCACATCAGGCAGACCCACCATGACGGGCCCCAGGGTAAAGGAAGAGTAAACTGTGGGACAAATAACAAACTTAATAACATTGCCTTGGATCAGTCACCACTTTTTTTTTCTCAAAAAAGCTTTCTAATTGATGTCATAGGTTGAAATGGCAATGTTATCAGTCAATGAAGTGCTACCCAAGAATGACAGCTATCAAGTAATAAATGTATTCCCAAGTCCAGGTGCTGTCCAAAGGTTGTTATATATGAAAGGTGGTAGCTATAGAAACCTAGAATAAACTTTTTTTCTTAGTTTAGTCTTTTTGCCTCAGCATAATCATTAGAAAGCTTTCAGACATTCTATTACAGAACAAACAGCAGCCTATCCCATCCCCCCTTGGCAAATCTCCATCAGATGCAAGACCAGGACAGCCCAACCTTTGATCCATGGTTTAGCATAATAATCTCTAGTAAACTTTAAGGTTCCTTGTCAAGGCCGAAGATCAAAGATCATCCTTTGGCTGGCCACAGGCATAAAAGTGATAATAGGACCACCTTTGGTCAAGGAGTTTGTGAGTTGCATATGTCTGAGTCTGTGAATTGCAAATATCTAACAAGTCTCTTGCAGAAAAAAACCCCTCCAGGCCCAAACTCCCCAAGTTAACCTAATCAGCCCTTTGTGACACAGATAAACCACACCCTGGCAGCAATCACGTTACTAGCCCACCCATCTGCCTGCTGTCCGTCATCTGATGTCAGTATCTGTGCTTGCCTGCCCCTTTGTGATGACATGAAGCAGAACACCACCCAATCACCTTAATGATCTTCTCCCATCAAGGGGAACGGTTAAAAGGGCTCAACCACAAGCAGCCAGCGGCCATTGCCTTGCTAGACTCTGGTGTGGCCGTGTGCTTTTTGAGCTATGGCTGTTGCCAGGCTTCCTGGCTTTGGCCCCTCCCCCACCTTGGGGAGGTGAAGTTTCTTTCACCCTTCTCTTTCTCTAATTTAGTTTTAAACAAACTTTTCTTTTTCTAACCTCTTTGTGTGTTGCAATTCTTTGCATTACTCGGATCTCTGGGTTGCTGGCGTGCCACTCTCCTGCGCCTCCCTCCACGCATCTACCCTCACCCTATCTGTACCCTAACAATACAGACATGCGGTCTTTGCAACTATCTGAAAAGGTGGGTATTTGTCTTAGATGGAGTTCCTTGGAAACAGACTATGAGACAAGGAGTTATATACAAGGATATGGGGAGGGAGTGCTTTGAAGAGGTATATCCCTGAGGAAGTGATGAATGCAGGGTTGGGCAGAGATCATCTCCCCCAATTTTGACTTCAACTAAGGCCTATAGAAATCCCTGGAGCTGGGAAGTCTCCATTGAGGCAAGGAGGCTGGTGGGCAAGTCCCAGAAAGAAACTAGCTTTGAGGCTATGGGGAGAACAGACCCTGAAAAGGGGGTACGGGTGGAGCACCACCACATACATCACCATTACTACCCACAGTTTACAGACAAATAAACTGAAATATGCAGAGTAAAAGGGTGACACACCAAAATGGAATAATGTAATTGAAATAATCTTAGCTAAAGTGCAGTCATTTTGACACTGCCTAGTTCTATCATTTTTTTTAGCAGTTTATTTTAATTTACCCTCTAATAACTAGCCAAGAACAGAACCAGTTTCCCAGAGGTAGTATTGATAACTGTTTTATAACCTCCTCCCCAGTTTGTTTTGTATTAATTAGCTTTACTATTCCATATATTTGCCTTCAGTCATAAGAAACCAAGTTAACCTAATCCATTGTGACCAGCCCTTTGTGACTTTCATGACACACACAGACCCTATCACCATGTCAGTAATCATGTGATGGCCCATCTATCTACCTGCTGTCCATAATCATGAAGTCAGTACCTGCACTTACCTGCCCCTTGGTGATGACATAAAATAAACCACCACCCAATCACCTTAACAATCTGCCCCCATCAAAGGAAAAGTTTAAAAAGCATTCAACCTTTTGTTAAGCTCTGGCCCGGTCACATATTCATTGAGCAATGGCTGGATCATACTTCCCTAAGCTTTGGCCCCCTCCCCTGCCTTGCGGAGGTGAATCTTCTCTCTCTCTGATCTACTTTCTAAACAAACTATATTTTCCAAACTTCTTTGTAATTCTTTGCATCTTACTCACGTCACTGGATCACAGAGCCCCCAGTCTGACCTAACAGAGAGGTTGAGACATCAAAGGGGTATAGAATCCATTTTCTCCAAATTTTTATCTGCAAAAATGTAAACTAATAGGTTCAAAATCAGTACATAAAAATGAATGATTTGAAGCCAGACCACACAAGAGTGTCCAGATTAAAGGCACTGAGGTTTCTCAAGAAAAGATAAGCCCATAAAAACAGGTGTTGGTGAATTATGAAATATGGAAAAATAGCATTTAAGAGGTCAACGTGGATATTGGAGAAATTGCCCCTAGAAATAGAAGATTAACAGAAGGACTTTGAATTGATCTTTTCCCACTGGAAAAAAAATTCTTCTTTTCCTACAATGCTCACATCAAGGTTAACCTCAAGTAACTGCCTGATCCCCACATTGGTCACCAAGCAGGCTGATCTTATCAGGTTTTTTTTTTTTTTTGAGTCAGAGTCTCACTCTGTCACCCAGGTTGGAGTGCAGTGGCAAGGCCACCACAGCCTCTACTGGCTAGGCTCAGGCATCCTTCCACCTCAGCCTTCCAAGTAGCTGGAATTACAGGTGTAGACTACCATGCCCAGTTAATTTTTTATTTACTATAGAGTCGAGCTCTCAACAAGTTGCCCAGGCTGGCCTCGAACCCTTGAGCTCAGGCAATTCTCTCACCTAGGCCTCCCAAAGTGCTGGAATTACTGGCTTGAGCCACCGCAAATAAATGAATAAATTGGTTCCTGCCTTTGCTTGAGTATCCCAATAGCCTGAACAACTATTGTGTGTGATATGCATTGATTGTGTGTCCTTGGCTTCCCTGAGTCTATCCCTAATACATGGACCCTTAGTAAGAGGTGAGACAAAACAAATGCTGAGCATGCAAGTTAAAGACTTAATTCTTGGAATATAACAAATTTCCCTGTGTCACACACACCCTGATGCTATCCTTACACGTGACTACACATGACAGGCTTGCTTTACTTGACTATAGTTTATAATACCATAGAGTTACATATGGTGACCAGGAGGCCAGGCCAGCCTATAGTTTCTGCATGAAATAGCATTTCAGTAATACTCTCAGAATTTCCCTGGGACAACAGATTAAACAACTGTTCAGGGATGGAAAGATCATTCTTAGTCCCCCTAAGATGCTAATTAGTCCAACAACAGCTGCTTCCCTAGCCTCAGAACTGACATAAAGAAGAAGGAAGCTTAAATGCCCATTTTTCTGGGCACAAATCTTAAAAGATTGATTCATCTGCCACAACATATACCAAGCAGCCAAAATGTGCCCCATGACCTGGGAATGGATGACAAATACCTCAGCTTTTGCTGAGTCAGCAAGGGAGATCCAGAAGAAAAGGTCAACGCTGGCACCTCGTGAACTTCTGGGACAAGGCGGAACAACAGAAGGCAACTAGACAAGAAAAAGCACGTAGTGTTAGTTCCTGGGACACACATTTTTAGGACCCAGAGGCTTATGTAGTGTGAATAGATAATCCTTTGGTAGATCTATTTACTATTCACTCTTTCTACTAGTACTTACTAAGCATCTTTTGTACACCCAGCTTACAACATATTAGAACATAAAGAAAATATGTAAGACAGCCTGGGAATTATTGGTTGTCTACTCAGCATTCATTCTGCCCATCTGTCTTCAAAATTGAAACCTGTTTTCCCTCAGGCTTTCACATCTCACCTAATAAGCACTAACTCAGGGATCTACAGGAAAGTTGACCCATCCCAGCTTCAGAGGTGAGCCTGACTGGTCCAGGCATGCTCTCCACTGCCAGAGATTGACAGTAGAGCAGACATATGGCCCAGTCTAGACCAATGAGACCCGAAGAAAGGTTTACCTGGGGCTTTTGGAAATTAGCTCCCCTGCCCTGGATATGAACAAGGGTGTGTCCCCAGCTGAGTCTAGTCCTGTGGTAGACAGCCTTGGTCTAATGCCACCCCATGATAAAAAGAGCCAATAGTTGAGAAATAGCTGGGAGCATTGAGGGGCCCCTGGACCAGCCACCCCTGAATATCACACTGTGTTTTTGCCACATACTAGCAAACAAATCCCCCTTGTTTTTGTTTGTTTTGAGTTGGAGTCTCACTCTGTCACACAGGCTGAAGTGCAGTAGCACACTCACGACTACCACAGCCTCGACCTGCTAGACTCAGGATCCTTCTGCCTCAGCCTTCCAAGTAGATGGAACTACAGGTGGGCACCACCACACCTGGCTAAATTTATTTATTTACTTATTTACTTATTTGCTTATTTATTGTAGAGACGAGGTCTCATCAAGTTGTCCAGGCTGGTCTCAAGCCCCCGAGCTCAGGCAACACTTTCGCCTCTGCCTCCCAAAGTGCTGGGATTATAGGTGTCAGCCACTGCGTCCAGAAATCCTCCCTGTTGATGAAGCTAGTTTGAGTTGGATTCTGTTACTTGCTACTTAAAGAATCTTAAGTGGTAAAAGCTAACTATCTGGATTTGGATCTCTGGAGATGCATTTTCTAAAATCAAATCATAGGATGCATACTCTGTTGGAAACTAGGTTGCGAATTCCTCAAAGATGGAATTGGATCTAATATTTCTTTGTATATTTAGCACTCAACGAGCACTAAATGCTGAATCCCTCATACAATTCAGATAAGATAATGGATACATAAGTGCTCTGATAGTATAAACTATTATTCAAATATAATAATAAAGGAAATAAGACACTAATCCAACCTCTTAATAATAGTAACTAACATTTATTGGACATTTAATATGTGGCAGGCACTGTTCTTTGCATAATTGTCTTGAGAAATTTACATGTATTCATTTATTCAATTCTCACCACAATTACCAGGTACTGTTATTTTGTACAGTTTACAGGTTAAGAAGCCGAGGCACAATCTGTTTACTCAGATATGTTATATGCACTAAAGTTTGCTTGTTTTAAGATGAAAATTCTCAGAGGTGAAATAACTAATGATTACTAAAAATAAAATCTTAAAGTCTCATGCATCAACCAACAGGACTTATTTTTTAACTTCTTATTTCTAGACAAAATAAGAGGTTAAAAAATATAGATTTGCTTAGTTGTTTACAACACTTTAATAAGTTATGTTGATTTATAGATCCTTGGAAACCTATTTCTTAATTTTGCTGCAGTCTAAAGGTTATTGTAGACATATTTGACAATTCATGCTTTTATTAGTCCAATCTATTATCTGACAATAGTAAGACAACTATCTATTGTCTTACTAAAATGTATCTGCTTGTTAGGCTAGACATACCAAGCCATGTATCTTTGAGCCAAAACCCCCAATATTCAAATCTGTATTAGTCAGAGTTCTCCATAGAAACAGAATTAAGAGGATGTATATATAGATATATAACAGGGAATGTATTGTGGGAACTGGCTCATGTGGTTACAGAGGCCAAGAAGCCCCATGGTCTGCTATCTGCAACACTGAGAACCAGGAAAGCAGGTGGTCTAACTTAGTCCAAGTTTGAAGGCATGAACACCTGGAGCTCTGATGTCCTCGGTCAAGAGACAATGTCACAGATCCAGAAGAGAGAGCAAATTCACCCTTCCTCTGCCCTTTTGTTCTATCCAGGCCCTCAGTGGATTGGATGATATATCAGTGAGAAAAAGTCTTCTTTATTCAATCCACTGATTCAAATGCTAATCTCTTCCAGAAGCACCCTCACAGACACACCCAGAAGTAATGTCTTACCACTTGTCTGATAACTAGCCCCCCTGCATCCCTTAGCCCACGCAAGATGTCACATAAAGTTAAGGCTCACATGTTCCATGTCTTTATATTAAAATCAGTAAATATCCAACTAGGTAGCATCTTCAGTTGCTTTTGTTTGTTTGTTTACTTTTTGTTTGTTTGTTTTGAGTTGGAGTATCACTCTTGCTCAGACTGGAGTGCAGTGGCCGCTCCCGGCCACCACAGTCTCGACCTGCTGGGCTCCGGCAATCCTTCCGCCTCAGCCTTCCAAGTTGCTGGAACTACAGGCGCGCACTACCACACCCAGCTAATTTTTTTTTTCTATTATTGTAGAGATGAGGTCTCACCAAGTTGCCCAGGCGGGTCTCGAATCCATGGGCTCAGGCAATCCAGCTTTTTTCAATAAATATTTTTGGGGAGCCTACCACATGGTAGGCATTTTTCTAGTTGCTGACAAAACATCAATGAACAAAACTCTATGCCCTCAAGGAGCTTACCTTCTAGTGAGGGAAACAAATGCCAAACAAATCATTACACAAGTAAATACCAAATTACATATTTTACCTTGAAAGAGAAGAGAAGGGGCTGCTGAGAGAGAATAAAAGGAGTGTTTAATTCAGTTTGGGTGTGTGCACAGGGAGGATCCCTGAGTGACATTAAATAGAGATTTGAAAAAAAGGGGCCAAGCTAGGGGTGGTGGCTCACACCTGTAATCCCAGCACTTTTGGAGACTGAGGCGAAAGGATTGCCTGAGTTCAGGAGTTCGACACCAGCCTGGGCAACAATGAATCAAAAAATTAGCTGGGCATGGTGGTGCATGCCCATAGTTCCAGCTACTTAGAAGGCTGAGTAGAAGGATCACCTGAGCCCAGCAGGTCGAGGCTGCGGTGGCTGTGAGCATGCACTGCACTCCAGCCTGGGCAACAGAGTGAGCCTCCAACTCAAAATAAATAAACAAAGAAGCAAATAAATAAATAAGAAAAGGGCCATAGATATCTTGTATTTTTTCTCACCCAGCATCTATTCACATTCTTCTATAGCCATAACCCAAGTCTTCCTGGGAAAAATACTCTCCTCACATCTCAGCCTAAGTGTTTGAGAGGCATTTCTCCACCCCTGGCTGCTAGGGTGAGACCAAGGCCTAGGTCAAGCCAATCCGTGTATTCTATCTCCCTGGTCACAGAGATGATTCCATTGTTTAAGTCAATCACATCAGCAATGTTCCATTTAGGGACTTTGATTTAAAGTCTCAGGGAAGTAGACTATCTTCTCTACTGCACTGAAGATAAGACCTTGAAACTGAGAGCAAGAAGTGACCTATAACTGAGAGGCAGTTAAGTCAAGAAATAGGTCCTCTTGACATCATCTGAGCTCTAACTCAAGCTTTGTCTGACCATACAAAGCCATGTGAGTTATTACATATTCCTTCTTGTTGAAAGCAAATGCAGTAGTTGTTAGTGCTAGTCTTCCCCCCGTCCCCCGCCCCCCATTTCTTCTCCTCTAGACACATGTCAGGACTGCACTTCCTCACTCCTTGAAGTGAGACATGGGACTTGGTTTGGCTAATGCAATGTGAGAGGATGTAATGTGCGTCACTTCAGAGCAGAAGCCTTTGGAAGTTGGTACACCCTCCACCATGTTTTCTACGCCTACCACAGTGATCAAATAGATTCAAATGGTGGAACACTGTTAGCCTAAGATCTTGACTGAGTATGAAAGGGAACAGAGTTCCCTTTCAACCAAGATGGATAAATGAAAGCACGGGCATTTTGGAGTTGTTCTTTACAGCAGCATAACCTAGTTCATCCTGACTCATATCCACCAGTTTCAATTTTTTTTTCTGTCTTATGTGACAGAAAAAACTTCTAACTCATAAAACAAATATAGAGAAGGTGATGAAAAATAAAAGATAAAGTGAATGACTTCTGTGAAGGGAGCAACTGAATTGGAGGGAGCAGTGGAATTGGAGGTTGAAGTAGGGAAGACCTATTTGAGACTACTTCTGTGATCCTGGTTGGGGGTGGTACTGATTTGGTGATGTTAGGGCACATGGCGAAGAATAGAGGAATTCAAATTTTATCAAGAGAGAGAAAATGATAAGGAATCATTGTCCTCTGCCCAAAGCCATTGTTTTCTCATTTTGAAAGGGAGGCATAAAAAAGGAATAAGCTGTGAATAAGGAGACCCCAATTCTGGGATTAAGTGAAACTGGTTAATAAGTAGGCTGTGACCTTAGACAAGTTCTCTGCCTTCTCAGACCTTCCCTTCTTGACTTCTATGAGAGCGAGAGGGTGTTAGGGCATCTCTACTTTTCCTCTTAAGCATTGACATTCTATACAAGCCCATCGCAGGAAGCTCCCACATCAGAATTGTTGGATGGGATAAGTGTTCCTGACTCGGCTGGGAAATACAGGATGATAACCCACAAGATCTTGTGAATGAAGGGAGTAAATTCAGGGGCATTGAAAGAACTAGACTCTTTTGATTATGATTCTGTAGTGGTGGTTTCTTTAAACAAAGGTGTCTGGAAAATGGCCATGATGGTGTGTGTGATGTATTGCCAACATGACGTACTCTGACTTGGATATAGAAATACTCTTCTTCATCAGATATGTTCTTCCAAATAAACAAAGTAACAAATAAACTGAGATGCAGGAAATGTACCTAAGTGATATTTGACAAGGTGGACTTCACAGGCACTTTATCATAATACTGTTCACTACAGAATTTCCCAAAAAGCGTGCTTGAGAGGCTTTTACACAATACATGAACTAACATGTATTTTTAGTACTTACTTTCCCTGACTTTGTGTTTTAATTATGGGAATATTCATCAGCTGAAAGTCTCTGGCCTGTCTCTGCTCCCTCACTCATTCCTGCCCAATTGGTGAGTTTGAATGAAAAACTAGGTATGACCATCAGTGGATGAATAGATGAAGAAAATGTGGCATACATACATAATGGAATACTATTCAACCTTTAAAAACAAGGAAATCTTGTCATTTTCAGCAGCATAGAAGAACCTGGAAGACATTATGTTAAGTGAAATAAGCCAGGCAAATACTGCATGATCTCATTTATATGTGGAATCTAAAAAAGTTGAATTTATAGCAGACAGTAGAATGATGGTTACCAGGGGCTGGGGTGAGAATGAGGATTGAGAAAATGTGAGTCAAAGTATACAAAATTCAAAATTTCTGTTAGATAGGAGAAATAAGTTCAAAAAATCTACTGTGCAACAGGGTGACTATAGTTAATAGCAATGTATTGTATATTTGAAAACTGCTGAGATTAGATTTTCAATGTTCTCACCACCAATAAATAGTAAGTACGTGAAGTCATACGTGTGTTAATTAGTTTGATTTAGTCATTCCTCAATGTACGCATATTTCTAAACTCATGTACACCATAAATATGCACAATTATGTCAATTAAAATAAATAAATTAATTGATAATATAATAAAGTATGGTAGCTCAGTCTTTCCTTCCTTGTACTTTTTAAAATCTGTCTCCCTCAAGGACAGCTTCTGAACTGTTCTGGGCTGAGACCAGTAAGGCCACGCTGCAGGGAAGACTTGTAGGTGGGTCTGTCCATGGGGTCCACTGTCAGGGAGCCTATGGCTGTCCAGCCCTTAAGCCACATCTCCCAATGCAGTTTTCATTAGTAATGAAGTGGATATTTTGAGCTCCACCTGCCTGATCCTTTGTCCATCAGATTGTGCTGACCTTGAGTGAGGGAAAGTGTTATTTATTGAGTCCCTTCAAATCCCAGCACTTAGGTGTTTATCTTCATGTGTACTGGAAAAATGTAGGACCAGTTCATTAAACTCTGCAATTTCACAGATATTATTGCCTAATCAGAAGCTAATTATTTTGAGAGGTTCAATTTAATGCTGATTAAGTAAAAATATTAAGAAAACAATAATACAGGTGGCATAAAAATGGGAATTTACAAATATGGAAAAAAAACCCTACAAATTATGTGAATGACAGAAGCTTATGAGTTACTATACCAAAGAGGAGAATTGGCAGAAGGCAGGTCTTGGCTCCATCCAGAATTCATCATCCCAGAAAGATTGCCAATTCAGGAGAAAGGCTCGTAGTTGATGAAACCTTATATAATATAAAAAGTATGAAATAGCAGCACAGTAAGTTAAATTGGAAATATCAGTGAGAAATAATAACCTTAAAACGTATTTTTCAGCTCTGAGTGGCCCAACAGTGACATAGTGGCACTCTGGTCACCACACGTTCCCACTCGCACACCCAGAGCCCAGCTCCTGGACTTCAAAATCATTTCCTACCAAAAGGAAACAGATCACTTAGAGAATAGCTAACTCCATGATTTAAAACAGAAGGAAAAAAAATCAGGACATTTCTCTAACATATTGTTGCCCCAAAGCATGAATGTCTTCAAGGACATCAGGGATAGTGTGTAATGAAAGAACAAAGGAGTCAATGTAAAGGGCCCCCTCATTATATGGTGGCAAGTTTTTTTTTTTGTTTGTTTGTTTGTTTGTTTTGAGTTGGAGTCTCACTCTGTCACCCAGACTGGAGTGCAGTGGCCGCTCCCAGCCACCGCAGCCTCGACCTGCTGGGCTCTGGCGATCCTTCCGCCTCAGCCTTCCAAGTAGCTGGAACTACAGGTGCACGCTACCACGCCCAGCTAATTTTTTGTTGTTGTTGTTGTAGAGATGAGGTCTTGCCAAGTTGCCCAGGCGGGTCTCGAACCCGCTGGTTCAGGCAATTCACTCACCTCGGCCTCCCAAGGCGTGGGCTTACAAGGCTGAGCCACCGAGCCCAGCCATGGCAAATTTTTATAATAAAATTTTCATTATACAAATGAAACACATATGCAAGAAAATTCACAAATCAAATGAATGCTCAGCTAAAAAAATGAACTTTGCTGTCCACCCCCTAAGTCTCTTCCACAAGCCTGGTTCCAATCACACCTCTTCTCTCTCTGCATATCCTCACTCTAGCAGCAACGACTTTGTTGTGTATTTTATAGTTTTATCACCCACATATGCTCTTTTAAACATTATAGTGTAGTCTTGCCAGTTTTTAAAAATATATGACATATCTTTTCACTGGGCATGGTGGCTCACGCCTGTAATTCTAGCCCTTTGGGAAGTGGAGGCGAGAGGATTGCCTGAGTCCTGGGGTTCAAGACCAGCCTGGGCAACTTGGTAAGACCTCATCTCTACAGTAAATCAAAAAATCAGCTGGGTGCAGTGGCGTGTGCCTGCGGTCCCAGCTACTTGGAAGGCTGAGGAGAAAGAAACACCTAAGCTCGTCAGTTGAGGCTGCAGTGGCCATAAGCATGCCACTGCACTCTAGCCTGGGTGACAGAGTGAGACTCCAACTCAAAAAAAAGAAGAAGAAAATAAAATAAAATCATATATATATATATATACACACACACATCTTTTGAGATAAAGTTACAGTTTTAGTACCAAAATCATTCTTACCACCATCATCATCATCATGGATTATATGGATTATAGAAACAAGATGAGTCTTGTGATAGGCCATGAATTCAAAATGACTCAAAATAGAAAAGTTAATAAGAAGTCTTCTCAAAAGGTCACTGTAATTGAAAACAGTGAGTACAACAGACCATATTCATTTTTTTACTAATTTAACCATTAGAAGGGTTTGATGTTTCTTTTATTACTTTTGTATGTCTATTATACATAGTCATATGCTTCTCTGTGTCTAAGGACAGCAAACACAGGTCAGAAGTCCCAGAAATTGTAGGTTAAAAGACCCAGAAAAAGTAGGTACCTAAACCGGGAAGAACTACTCAGTTTTGGTGGCACCGACAGTATCCCTCCAAAAAGAGGGGTCTACAGTGTTTGCCAGGGTAATTAATTACCAGGTGACCTATGAAAAAGTGCCACCTACACACACAGATGCAATCCCTCAGCTCCCAGGAGATTAAATCTCAGTGCTAATAAGGAAGATGTCAGTTTTTAATGCTAGGAGACCAAATCAATACTTGATTATGACAGGATAATCAGTTATATAACAATGGCCAAGTGATAATTACAAAAACAATTTCAGGGGTAGACACTAGGTTGCAAAATTAAACCCTAGGTATATGATAAGGCCTAAAATTGTCTCCCTGACATAACGGATATCACTGAACTGTAGAAAAGCTTACTATTAAAAGGTGACTTGAGTTAGAATCACCTTGGGAGAAGCAAACAAATCTGACCAAGAGTTAATCAGTCAATAAAACAAGTCCTGCAATCTAAGCTGTTCTGATAAGATATTCTTTTCTTTGCATCTGCTAAGAATTTTGTGGTCATAGAAACGAATAAAAAGAATAATATCAAACCCTGAGGGTATATCAAAACAAGCATAGAAAAACAAGCACAGAAATAAGAAAGGCATCAAATCCATGATATTGATGCCTTAAAGTTGATTGAAGAGAAACTATAGCAATAAATTCTGTGATCTTTGTTTTTATATGTTTGTGATTAAGGTTTTACAGTGTTTAAAAGGATTAGCCATTCTAAAAATACAATCGCAGTTTGTTTAAATTGCTTTAAATGATTTGCTTAATAAATTTGTAATCAATGTTTAAAGACCCCAAGAAAAATTGGTTATTAGTTTTTGGTATTAGATTTATGAACTTAATAAATTCAGCATTAAACAAAGAATCAATGGTTGCTAGTATCCTTCTCCACACACAAAAAATTCAGACTTAAAAAACTCAATCAACAAGTACCTAGACAGATGTTGGTCTTACCTTGTGCCGCTTACATATTCCTATGTAACAAGTCATCCCAAAACTTACTGGCTCAAAACAGCATTTATCATCTCACAGTTTGTTATCCCACAGGTTGAGACTGAGTAACTGACTGCAGGTCCCTACCAGGCTGCAATGAAACTGTCAGCTGTGGTGGCAGTCACCTCAAGCTTAGCTAGGGCCAAATACCAGACAAGCTCACTCGTGTGCGTGTTGGCAGGATCCAGCTCCTAGCAGACTGCTGACTGAGGGCCTCAGCTCCTCGCCAGTTGTGGGCCAGAGGCTGCCCTCTGCTCCTTGCCTCGTGTACCTCTCAAGAAGGCAGCCCACAGTGTGGCAGCTGGCTTCATCGGGTGAACAAGCAAGAAGAGCCAGAGAAAGAGTCTGCCTTTGCTCACCTAATCTCAGAGGTGACATCTCATCATTCTTTTCACATCCTTCTGTTAGAAGTAAATCACCAGGTTCAGTCCACAATCAGGACAGGGAATTACACAGGGCAGGAATAACAGGAGATGGAGATCACTGAGAGCCACTTTAGAAGCTGTCCACCTGTGACATTTTGCCAAGGCATTGGCCCACTAGACAACACACTGAGGGCCCTGTGTGTGCAATGAAATGCCAGGTCTCCGCAAACCTCAAAGCTGAATGAAGGAGACCAACAATGAGAGGACAGCGAACCACTCTCTACTTTCTTCCTTTCCTACAGCACCGATCATTTTATTTTGCAAATATTCACTGAAATCTCTGGTTCCCTGTGAGAATATGATGTCCTTGAGAGAAGACACTATGTTTCTTTTGTCTTTGTGGCTGCTTGTGTCTTGCACGCAGCCAAATGTCTTCAAAAATATAACACTTCTCCTCTTTTCCAGCTGGAACCATGGAGGGTGTCAAAGAGAAGAAAAAGAAGGTCCCTGCTGTGCCAGAAACCCTTAAAAAAAGCAAAGGAATTTCACAGAGCTGAAGATCAAGTGCCTGTGAAAGAAGTTTGCCCAAAAAATGCTTCGAAAGGCAAAGAGGAAGCTTATCTATGAAAAAGCTAAGTATCCTATCACAAAGAATATAGGCAGGTATACAGAAGTGAGATTCGAATGACTAGGAGGGCAAGAAAAGCTGGCAACTTCTAGGTACCTGCAGAACCCAAATTGGCGTTTGTCATCAGGATCAGAGGTATCAATGGTGTGAGCCCAAAGGTCCAGAAGGTGTTGCAGCTACTTTGCCTTCATTAGATCTTCAACGGAACCTTTGTTAAGCTCAACAGGGCTTCAGTTAACATGCTGAAGATTGTAGGACCATACAGTGCATGGATGTACCCAAACCCAAAGTCAGTAAATGAACTAATCTACAAGCATGGTTATCACAAAATTAATAAGGAGTAAATTGCCTTGACAGATAAAGGTCTGATTGCTTGATCTCTTGGTAAATATGGCATCATCTGCCTGGAGGATCTGATTCATGAGATCTATACTGTTGGAAAACGCTTCAAAGAAGCAAATAACTTCTTCTGGTCTTTTAAATTATCCTCTCCACCACGTGCAATGGAGAAAAAGACCATCCATTTTGTAGACAGTGGAGATGCTGACAACAGGGAAGGCCAGAACAACAGGCTTATTAGAAGGATGAAATGGCCGGAGACAGTGGCTCACACCTATAGTCCCAGTCCTTTGGTAGGCCAAGGTGAGAGGATTGCCTGAGCCTACAGGTTCAAGACAGGCCTGGGCAATTTGACGAAACCTCATCTCTACAATAAATCAAAAAAAAAAAAATTAGCCGGGGAAAGTGGCATGCACCTGTAGTTCCAGCTACTTGGAAGGCTGAGGCCAAAGGATCACCTGAGCCCAGCAGATGGAGGCTACAGTGGCTGTGAGTATGCCACTGCGCTCTAGCCTGGGCAACAGAGGAAGACTCTGACTCAAAAAATAATAATAATAAAGAAGGATGAACTAAGGTGTCTGCCATGATTATTTTTGTTAACTGGTGAGCTAATAAACAATGCCTGCTTTCAAATGCAAACAAATTTAAATAAATAACACTTCAAAGCTAAGAAAAAAATAAACCAGGTATGGGCAGTTGTCTATTAGTCATTTACACCTCAGTGTGAATTAATGGTCCTAATCTGAGAAATAATCCTGGATAGAAGGAAATTGTGCTTGGGAGCTGGATAAAAGTGATGCTAAGGGACTGTACAAAGAGGAAGCTCATAATGATAAAGGTGGTCAACATCGAACATCCCTTTCCTCCCTCCTTTCTTTCGACTCTGCAGCAAGGAGGAAGTTCGACTGGATGAGTGCTCCATGTCTCTTCTTTGCTAGGTTTTACATGTTCGTTAACATAGGCAGTAATTATGTGCCATAATCCTGACACTGACATAACTCCATTTTTCTCTCACATAATTGCATGAATGTGAACTCTCTATAATTACTGTGCTTAACTGGAAAACGAGGAGACGCAACTAATGAGGAAAGGTGATAAAAACAACTGTGAACATTTCTTTCAAATTTACCTTTAGCATAAAATTCACTCCGATTAAACTCTTGTGAGCCACAGAATTTTTTTTTTTATAGATGTCACTGGCGCCATCTAAATGAATTTATTACCAGAGAAGCTCATGTTTGTGGAAGACTTAGCAAAAGAAAATATCATCTTACCTGTGAACTTAAACTAAGGTGATTTCTTTGGCCAAGTAAATTATGGGTCACAGAATTAATGCTTAACTTGGCTTTCAAAAATGTTTAAAAGTGCAACTCTTTTTTCAACAGAGATCTTACCTGGAAGCCAAAACAAAATAAGGGGAAAAAAAAGTAATGCTGCTCTGGGGGCACAAGCTGAAGGCCTCTGGACTCTCTGTCCTGCCCACTTCCTGGATGGGCAGGGAGGGAACACATGGTCATTTCAAACCACACCTGCCTTGCAAGAGGGTGGGGTTATGCTAACTGGTGCCCAAAACTCATTAATGATTCACACTAAATCCTTTTTCATCTTTTTATTCGGAGGACCCAGTACAAATGCTTAGAATGTAACAGAAATCCAGTGAAAAAATGTTCAATGAATAAATGAATGGATAAATGTCACATTTTTAAGACATGCATTCATTTAGACATTTTTGAGCTTTTAAAGGATAGAGTGGTTTTTTGTTTTGTTTTGTTTTTTTGAGTTGGAGTCTCACTCTGTCGCCCAGACTGGAGTGCAGTGGCCGCTCCTGGCCACCGCAGCCTCGACCTGCTGGGCTCCGGCGATCCTTCCACCTCAGCCTTCCAAGTAGCTGGAACTACAGCCGCGTGCTACCACACCCGGCTAATTTTGGGGGGGGATTTATTGTAGAGATGAGGTCTTGCCAAGTTGCCCAGGCGGGTCTCCAACCTGTGGGCTCGGGCAATCCACTCACCTCGGCCTCCCAAAGCGTGGGATTACAGGCTGAGCCACCGAGCCTGGCCAGAGTGTTATTTTTAACACAGCATCACTGTAATGATTAGGTCTTACCCTTTATGTTTGTTTCTAGCTCCGAGGGAATTCTTGTAGTTTTAGGAGATTTACCAGTTGGCTAATCCTGCCCAACCCACTGGCAAATGTTTGTAGTTCCCAAATCAGGAAGTGGATAATTCAGTGCACATTTACGTTCACTAACAGTCAAAGAACTGGGTGTGTATGTTTTGCATACAGTGGGTCATAGCAATATTTCTGTGTGCAAAAGAACAGTAGACAGACCCAGTTGTACCTTCAAAACATAACCCTACTTGGGTAGTCTGACTACCTTTTAACACTTCCACTGGTACCATGCTGGCTCAAACCCCCATTAGCTGTCACCAGGATCACTGCAATCATCCCTCTTCCACCCTCACCCAGGGTGTCTCTAACACAGCGGCAGTGGCCTGCGGAAACATGAATCACATCACGGCCCTCCTCAGCTCCAAGCATTTATTTTGATTTTTGTTTTTTAGTTGGAGTCTTACTGTGTCACCCAGACTGGAGTGCAGTGGCATGCTCCCGGCCACCGCAGCCTCGACCTGCTGGGCTCCGGCGATCCTTCCGCCTCAGCCTTCCAAGTAGCTGGAACTACAGGCGCGCGCTACCACGCCCGGCT
>CAUYQG010203733.1:0-16063 GCA_963574415.1 Tarsius wallacei | reverse complement strand
CAGAATTAAATAAGACAGACAAAAATTTAAAAAACACAGAACAACAAGAGCAGAAACCAAAGAAAAAAACAATTACACACACAAACACACACACACACATACACACACACACCCCAAAACAAACTGGAATAACAACAAAGCAAACAAAACAAAAAGCAATGGCAAAAACAGGAAAACCAAACACACACACACACACACACACACACACACACACACCCATCCCAAAATGAAAGGAGAAGAAAAAAAGAAAAAAAACAAAAGAAAAAGGAATTCAAATCAAATCCTCACACGTGAATTTATACACACATTAAACTAAAGAAAGAGAAGGACAGAAAAAGCAAAAACAAAAAAAAACTGAAAGATAAACACTCAATCTTTCACATACACACATAAATAGAAAACAAAAAATGAAAAAGAAAGAAAGAAAAAGGGGTGGGGGGTTGCAGATTGAACCCTCACATACATATTCATGCACAAAGGAAAAAATATTTAAAATTTTTTAAAAAGCAAAAAGCCTGCCCTCTTTTGGCAGGTTCTGTAGTAGTTCCTCTCAGCTGCCCTTCTGCTGACTCCTGCAGAGCTTTGGCCTCATAAACAATCTCCCCAGTATCCATCCCAGGGTAGGAGGAGGGGGCAGTGGAGGTGGGTGGTACTTCAGTCCTCCCCTTCCACTCTAGTATGGTCAGGGTGATCACCTCCAATGGGGAGGTGTGGGATTGTCTCTTCCCCAGGTACTGGCAGACAGTACCTCAGCCAGGCTTATCCTGGAGTGGATTCCTCCTATTGTGGCTGATGTCCAGGCTCTATCTGGGCTCATCCCTCTCAGTCATGCCCCAGTCATGTGGGTCTGACGTTTAGATGATTGCTGGGGAGGAGGGGATTGGATCAGTTCCAGACTCACCACTGATATCTTTGGAAGTCTTCCTCATCCTTTTCTGGTCACACCCTTTGTCCTGCAGCTGAATCAGGGTAGGAGGTGGGACACCTGAGACTCAGCACTCATCCTGTCCTTCAGGAGTTTGTGCTTTCAGGATATTTCCTCTGGATCATGATCAACCTTTGAGTAATTAATCCACTATTCACAGAGATCGGGTTGGGTCTGTCACTCTTTAGTGTGCAAGTCAGAGCACTTTCCTGCCCAGTTTTCAAGATGGTAGCAGGGTGTCTGTTTTGTCTTCTCCAGTGGGGCTCTGTCTCTGGGTTCCCTTGCTGTGCTCTCTCTTCAGCTCTTGCTGCCAGTGTCCAGCTAGGTGCTGCAGTGGTGAGGCAGAGCCTGGAGCTTTCAATCTCTCCCAGTAGCTTCTTCCCAAGAAGGGTTTTGTTGATTTTTTAAAAATAATTCTCAACTTCTGCACCACCGGAAACATTAGGGACCAAGCACAGCAGTTGCAGCACCAGCTGCTTCACCAGGGAAGCCCTGATCACTTGCTCCCAAGTCCCTACTCAGTCAGCTACTTACACACCCACTTTCTCACCGACATGTATGCAAATATTCCATACACTCACTCACACTGGAACTCACTTAGTCCAACTGGTTCCACCGCCATCTTCCTGACAATCTGAGAATAAATTTAAATGTATAAATACTGCTGATTATTGGCACAGTCCATGGTCCTCTTGGAATGTGAGGTTTATTACAACCTAATCAAATTTAAGGTTAGAGATTATCCATAGATTTCTAATTTTTCACATTCTAATTATCCTCAGTGATCATGGCTCTCAAGTTTTGGATGTGCAGTAGCTCAGTGCCATCTTTTCTACTCGCTGAGTGACCACCCCCCTAAACAGCTGCAGAAGGAATATTCTATACTTTCAGGGATAATTTCTATAGTTCATTACTAGAGAATTTTCTCTGATTGTGTAGAGCACCCTGGCTGACCACATGCAGGAGACTGAAACAGGACCCCTACGTATCATCAGACACAAAAACCAACTCTAAAGGGATCAAAAACCTAAATGTAAAATCCCAAACTATAAAAATCCTATAAGAAAATGTAGGAAATGCCTTTAAGGAAATTAGAATAGGCAACCAATTATTTATCAACTCTCCAAAAATGAACGCCATAAAAGATAACACTGAAAAATTGGACATCGTCAAACTGAAAAGTTTCTGCAATGCAAGAGAAACCATCAAGAAAACAGGAAGACACCCCACAGACTGGGAAAAAATATTTGCCAACTGTAAATCTGACAAAGCCCTAACATCCAAGATCTACAAGGAACTCTACAAGGAACTCAAAAGTGCCAAAAGGAAAAAAACAAACAAATTTATTAAAAAGGGGGCAAAAGACATGAATAGACACTTCTCAGAAGAAGACATATAAGTAGCCAACAGATACATGAAAAAATGCTTAGCCTCACTAACCATCAAAGAAATGCAAATTAAAACCACACTGATATACCACCTAATTCCAGTCAGGATGGCCATCATCAATAACTCAAAAAACAACAGATACTGGAGATGTTGCGGGGAAAGGGGAACACTTTTACACTGTTGGTGGGAGTGTAAACTAATACAACCTCTGTAGAAAACAGTTTGGCAATTTCTAAAAGATCTAAAAATCGACCTTCCATACAACCCAACAATCCCCCTGAAAATATTCCCAGAACTCAAATTGCTCTATAAAAAAGATACCTGCACAATCATGTTTATTGCAGCATAATTCACAATAGCAAAAACATGGAATCAGCCATGCTGCCCATCAAAAATGGACTGGATAAAGAAAATGTGGTACATTTACACAATGGAATAATGTGCAGTCATAAAGAAAAACAAAATTATAAGCTTCACAGCAACTTGGATGGAAATACAGTCTATAATACTTAGTGATCTATCACAAAAACAAAGATCTGAGTACTGCATGTACTCACTCATAAGCAGACCCTGAACATTTATCATAATACTATAAGAAAGAGATTGGCAATAGTGGAGGGGGGGCACATAACATCAATAAAAGTGCCCAAACTTTACCTGTTTGATGACCACTTATATATCTAACCCTGAATTATACCCTATATCTTTGAAATTTAAAAATAGGAGGGATAAAAAAGAATTTCCACAACAGCCCAGTCATGGGGGAGTAGAGGGAATTGTGTGGGATTAGAACTGGAATTTAGAGCTCTGACACAGAGGCTGGGAGGCTGCAGATGAACACTTAGGCTGTTTGGTACACAAATGTTTCCAAAGCATGGCTAACTCTTGCTTATGTTACCTTATCTCAAAATAACCCCCTTCCTTTAGTGCTAATAAGGAGGAACTGACAGAAATATCCCATCCATATCAGAAAGCATGACCACTGGGAGGTCTGATGAGAAGTCACTGGGCAGTCACTGAAGTGGGCAGTGCTCACACGTGCAATGTAGAGTTCATTTACTGTTTCCAGCCCATGTATTTGCTCTATAGTGATCAACAAGCCATCAGAAGACTGATATGGTTTACACTTTTCTCCCTCTCATACATTTAAAATCATGCCTATCACCCAGAACTAAGTTTCAACTATTGTGATGGTTCTATTACCTTAATTGAACATGTCCAAGTTAGTGGAGAGGAAACAATTTACTGAATCCCCATGTATCTCTAGCTAAAGAATAATTATGATGCTTTTAGCCTAGTATCTAGTCACACTAGGTGTCATGTTGCAGAAACCATGCCCAGCATTATTCAGTTTTCTGCATGTATATAAAATATCATGTTCTAGGGAATAAAGTAAATGCACCTAGCCCATTTCTAGAGTATTCTAAATTAGATAATATTTTTGAGGAGTTAAGGAAGGCATAAAACTCAAAAGTGCATTAAGTATATACTCTCTAAAGTAATAGACTGTATCATAGAAACCGTTATTGAGTAATATTATTTTCTTAAAGATACAGAGTCTTACTATGCTCTCCAGACTGGTCTCAAGCTCTTGGGCTCAAGCAATCAACAGCTTTAGCCTCTGGAGTAGCTGTAACTACAGGTTAATTTTTATTTTTTATTTTTAATAGAGATTAGGGTCTCACTATGTTGCCCAAGCTGGTCTCAAACTCCTGGACTTAAGCAATCCTCCTGCCTCATCCCCAAAGTGCTGGGATTACAAGTCTGAGTCACCATGCCTGGCCTGAGCAAAACACTTTTAAATGATTGGTATACCTAGAGAAGTTTAGAGTCATGTGTTTACCCTTGTGAAAATTATAGTTTAACACTAATCTGCTTCCCAAAGTCTACAAAGACAAGAAACAAATGGTCAACTGGTAACGCTGGATAGAAGCCACAGTTAGCTCAGTAAACAGCACAGACCAAAAAATGAGTTTCCACAAAACATCAATGTTTGCTTGTTTTCAATATGATTGAGGTCCAGATGGGTTTTTAAGTGCCTACAATTTGCCTAGGCTTTGAACTGAAGCATTCTAAGTTCACTATTATAGAGAAAGATGGGTGTGGTAGGGAAGGGTAGAGGAGTTGTGGGGAGGAGAAACAGAGTGAAAAGACACTGTCCTGTTTGAGATGACTTTTCTAAGTTAACCAGAATGTGAAAGACCAGTTTGTTGACTGGGAGTTATGAATGCAAACCAAAACAATGGTATGAGCTGTGTTGTGTGGTCTCAAATACTATAGTCCTGATAATAGTTGAATTTTTAATAGAATGAAAATAAAATTTTTATATTTAAAAGGGAGAGAGGACCAATCAATACTTCTTCTGCCTTAAAGGGTCATGATTAAATTTATTGTTTAAGTTTATTCTGATTTAAGTTTATTCATGACTAAGTTAATTCTGGTTGTGCAAGGCAAAGCTCCCTGAGCATAAACTGGGAAAAGAAGATTAAAGTGAAAAGAGATAAGTTGACCTATGTAATAAAGTAAAAGTGATTAGAGAATTTTCCCTTAGCTTTTCTAGAGGGTGGAAGTTTGAAGTCCCTGAGGGACTTAGAAAAAATAAGATGTTTCCACCGGGAGAACAGATCCTAAGACTTCAGGGGCAGATTCTTCCATGGAGTAAATGATCTTGAAGAAAAGTCTGGTCCAATATTTAATTTTGAATTTTTTTCCTGCTGCTCTGTAATTGCCTCAGTCTCCACAGCCTTTCAGTACAAGTCTGTTTCCTTAAGAAACATTCTTGTGTTAAGCAATAATTTGGGGAATAGAGCTCACACATGAGAAGAAGTGACAGGAGGGGACAACAACCACAAAAACTGAGTTGGCTAGGCCAAGATCTGTCTGAGAGCCGGGAAGAGGGAATTTAACCTGTGAGGAAACAGGAAAAAGTCACCTTCCTTCCCCTCTACCCAGCTCCCAAGAAGCTTCAGAAGTGAGAGAATCATACTGGATTCCCTACATTTATACAAAAGGGAAACTCAATTCATTTTTCTTAACTAAAAGAAAGAATGATCCCATAATCCCATAGAATTTAGGGATCCAGGTTATATAAATATATATTCAAAATCTGAAGTGAGATAGCCATGAAAAGTGAATGGAAACCGTCAAACCCAACCCAGTAATTTGCAACGTCAGTAATTTGCAAGTCTAGCCTGTTCTTGCTATCTCAGGGTAGGTTTGGGGGAACTGGCCCTTTAAGGAAAAAAGTACAAACTACTAGGCTAAAAAGAAGTACAAGGGGAGAGGGCTCAAGATGACTGACTAGAGGCACCAGGCATTCCCCTCCTCCACAAAGAATAAAAATAGTGTGTAGATAGTCACACTTTGAATAGAGCATCCAAAAGAGCGAGAACACTGGAATTCAGCAGAGAAGTGACAGAAAACACCTTCAAGCATAGAAGGAGAGAAGTGAGGCAGCTGGCCTGACCAGATAGGCTGGTAGCACACAGAGGACCTCCAATGCAGGGAATTGGTGGATGAAAGATCCCCAGAGATTCACATTTCCAAAACAGACTTCTGAAATCCTAACCTTGGAAGAGCCCCTTGACCCTCACATGTCCTGAGGCTGGTATAGAGAACTGCTGGGAGTCTGTGACAGCATTGTCCCAGAAAGGGAGCTCACCCTACGTCCACACACACTCTGAGACTCAAACACTTGTAGCACTGCAGCATGTTAAGAACCCAGCACCCTCCTCCCTTCCATTAATGGTAGTCAATATCTGTTTGGGGACGGGGAGGCACACCTCATCAACAAGGGTACCTGCACAATGCATATTTGTATACCTAAGCCTTAACTGTACTCCACAATTTTATATAAAATAAAAATAAAAATAAAAAAAAGAACCCAGCACCCACCAGACTGCATCCTGCCCTGTGACCCAACAACCCCTGTATCTCCATATCTCTTGAGTCCCACTGACATCACGCCACAACCACCTAAAAGTCTGGAGTGATTCAATGCAAGATAGACCCAAAAGTGTGGCAAGGTCCCCAGAACTCTAACCACACAGTGTCCTACACATCAGGGAAGCTGCCTCCATGACAAAGGGAGTAAAATTGTGTTTTCAGACCTCAAGCCTGAAACCCACCTTCCTGGGGCCACTGCCACTGACAGCAACCTCACGCCCCCAACTGTAGGACCACCCCACACATGGATGCTCCCTGAAAACAGACTCTACATGCCCACTGCTGCAGCTGTTTCTACCACCTGAGCATACCACCTGGGGGCTCAAAGACAGGTCTGCCTGGGCTAGCGCGCTGCTCTCCTGTGCCCAAAATGCTGCCTGGGAGCCCCTGTCAGTCATCCCAGGAGCATGCATGCACCATTAGGGTGCCTAAAAACAGAGCCAGAGCGCCTGTTGCCAATGCCAAAGCATGCCATCCAGCGGCCTGGGGTGGCTCCACCCTGCCCACTATCCCTGGCATCTACACACTCCTCCCAGAGGCCTGAGAATGAGCCTGCCTGGCCTTTTGCCACCACCACCTTCACTGGTACCCAGCTGCATGCTCCACATGAAAGCCTGAAGACTGGAATTCAGCCTGTTGCTGCCACGCTAACACCAGTGTATGCCAGTGGAAACCCAAGGGTTCTGCCACAGCTATGCCACACATGCTGCCCAGAGTTCTAAGAACCTGCTCATCTGCCTGGCCCACTACTGCCATTACTGGCACCAAAGTAAACTGCCTGAAGGTCCAAGAATTAGCCTGCCTGTATCCACAAATACTAGTACCCAGGTATACCTCCCAATGGCCCAAGGCCATAAATGTTTAGTCTACACTGGACAACTGTTGCTCAAAGACTGGCCCATGTGACATCAGTGTCCTCAGAAAAACCTCAATACAGTCTCCACTAATAATTGCAAGCTAAGATACTAAGGAAATTATAGACATGACTGATGCTATTTACAATTTTTTAAAAATCATACAGAGACAGAACTACTGCATACACCCAGAATCAAAGCTAAAATAATCTACCTAACCAATACCATAGGTGCATCAGCAGAAAAAAAATCTTTCTGTACAAAAGTCAATTCAAAAAATATTTTAAAAAGCAATTTTTAAAAAAATTATTTATTTATTATAAAGATGTGGAGTATAATTCAGGGTTATGTATACAAACATTGATCATGCAGTTACCCTTATTGATGAGGTATGCCCTTCCCTCCCCTAGCAGTTTCCACCAACTGCCAGTACCACCCCCCCCTTCCCCTGACAGTTTTCCACTACTGCCAATGGCTTTCTTATAGCATTATAATTGTTCAAGATCACCTTATGAGTGAGAACATATGGAACTCAGTGGAAGTAACTTTTAATGTAGAGATATCAATCTAAAAATTAAGAAACACAAAAAATTAAGGAAATATAACACCTACAAAGAAACACAATTCTCCAGCAATGAAAAGAAAATCTATGAAATGCCTGGAAAAGAATCCAACATGATGATATTAAAGAAACTCGGTGAGATATAAGAACACAAACAATATAAAGAAATCAGAAAAATAATTCAGATTATAAATAAGAAAGTCAAAAATATATAGCTAGCATGAAATAAACAACCCAAACAGAAAACCTAGAGCTAAAGAATTCAATGAATGAAATAAAAAGTACAATCATGGGCTACAATAGTAGACTAGATCAAATGAAGAAAGAATTTCTGAACTTGAAGACAGGTCTTTTGAAATACCCAGTCAGTTTAAGAGAGAAAGAGAGAATGAAGAAAGTCTCTGTGGCATATAGGACACCATAAAGCAACTAAACATTTAAATTTTGGGAGTCCCAGAAGGAGAAGAGATAGGCAAAGGCAAAGAAACCCTATTCAACAAAATAATAGCTAAAAACTTCCCAAATCTCACAAGAGATTTAGGCATCCAGATACAAGAAGCTCAAAGATCACAAAATAAAATAAGTCCAAAAAGGTCTTCTCCAAGGCAAATTATAGTGAAACTGACAAAATCAAAAACAAATAAAGAATTATAAAAAGAGCAAGAGAAAAGCATCTAGTCACATACATGGTAACCCTCATCAGACTAACACTAGATTTCTCAGCAGAAACCTTACAAGCCAAGAGAGAATGAAATGACATACCTAGCAGTTATACTTCAAATATGAAAGAGAAATAAAGTTTTTCCTAGTCAGCAAAGACTAAGGGAATTTATCACTATTAGACCAGCCCTACAAGAAATGCTTAAAGAGATATGTGAAAGCAAAAGGACAATACCATGAAAACACATTAAAGTATAAAACTCACTGATAGAGCAAACAAACAAATAATGTAGGAAAAGGACTCAAATGTTACTGCTACAGAAAATCACCAAACTAAAATGATAAACTATAAAAGAGAGAAAAAAATGAACAAACAATATACAAAATAATAGAAAAAAGTTAACAAAATGACAGATATAAGCCATCACAAACCAACAATAGCTTTGAATGTAAACTGCCCACTTAAAAGATATACACTAACTGAATGGATGTAAGATCATGACCCAACTATATGCTGATTACAAGAAGCACACATTTTCTGAAAAGATGCATTAGACTGAAAATGAAGGATGAAAAAAGATACTTAACAAAAACAGAAACCAAAAGTGAGTAGGAGTAACTATACTTATATAGATAAAACAAGTTTTAATCAAAAACAGTAAAAAGAAGCAAAGAAGTTACGTTATATAATGACAAAGGCTAGCATAAATAAATTGGTCTAGGCAAAGATTTTATGTCTAGGGCCTCAAAAATCAGATAACAAAAACAAAAATAGACAAATGAAACTATATTAAACTAAAAAAATTCTGCATAACAAAGGAAACAATCAACAGAGGGAAGAGACAATATGTAGATTGGGAGAAAACATTTGCAAACTACTCTTTTGACAAGGGACTAATAACGAGAATATACAAAGAACTCATATAACTTAACAGAAAAACATCCCCAAATAATCTCATTTTAAAAGTCTGCAAATAAAAAAACTTTTTCAAAAAATCTGAATAGATGTTTCTCAGAGACATACAAATGATCAATAGGCATGTGTAAAAATGGTTAACATTGCTAATCAACATGGAAATGCAACTCAGTTATTGTCTTGAACCAGTTATAATGGCTATTATAAAAAAAGATAAAAAATAACAGACACTGATGAGGAGGCAGAGAAAATGGAACTCTTATACACTGTTGGTAGAAATGTAAATTGGTACAGTCATTACAGTATATGGAGCATTCTATAAATAAATAAATAATAAATAAATAAACAAACTGAAACAAGAACTTCCATATGATCCAATAATCCCAATACTAGGTGTTTATCCAAAGACAGAGAAATCAATATATCAAAGGGATACCTGCACACTTCTGCTTTTTGCAGCACTATTCATAATAGCCAAAACATGAAACCACCAAAGACCCAATCCCTACTACTATATACTATGTCCATCTAACAAGCATGCACATATACCCTCTGGATCTAAAATAAAAATTAAAAGAAAAAAGATATGAAATCAACCTAAGTGTCCATCAATGAATGATTGGATAAAGAAAATGTTCTGTATATACACAATGGAATGCTATTCATCCACCTACAAAAAAGAATAAAATAATGTCATTTACAGCAACATAGATGGAACTTGAGGTCATTATTTTAAGTAAAATAAGCCAAGCACAGAAAGACAAATATTGAATGTCTTCACCCTTATGTAGAAACTAAAAAAGTTGAGGAAGCAAAAAAGTCTAATGAGATTGTGTTTTTGAATACATCATCTGGCCTGTAAGGTTCCTGCTGAGAAATCTGCTGTTAGTCTGATGAGTGTTACCTTGTCCTTTGGCCTTTGTCCATCTCTTGCTCTTTTTAGAATTCTCTCTTTGTCTTTGACTTGTGACCATTTTACTATAATGTACCTTGGAGAAGACCTTTTTGGATTGAATCTATTTGGGGATCTTTGAGCTTCTTGTATCTGAATGTCTAAATTTCTTGTGAAATTTGGGAAGTTTCCAGCTATTATTTTGCTAAATAGGTTTTCTTTGCCTTTGTCCATCTCTTCTCCTTCTGGAACTCCCAAAATTCTTCTTCTGGTACTCCTATAATTTAAGTATTTGACTGCATTATAGTGTCTTGTATGTCACATAGGCTTTCTTCATATTCTCATTCCCCCTCTCTCTCCCTCTCTCTCTCTCTCTCTCTCACACACTTTCTCTATCTATCTCTAACTCTATCTATCTCTGTCTCTTTCTCCTCTATCTCTATCTCTATCTATCTCTATCATCTCTATCTCTGGCTCTCTCTTTCTCCCTTAAACTGACAGGTATTTCAAAAGACCCATCTTCAAGTTCAGAAATTCTTTCTTCAATTGATCTAGTCTATCATTGAAACTCTCAATTGTATTTTTTATTTCATTCATTGAATTCTTCAGTTCTAGGGTTTCTATTTGGGTTATTTTTTTAATGCTATCTGTATATTTTTTATTTTCTCATTCAAATGTGAATTGTCTTTCTGATTTCTTTATATTTTTTGTTTGTGTTCCAGTATTTATTTATAAAAAATTGTGTATTTATCTTTACATGTTTAAACTTCAGTCACCTTCAAGGTACTCTCTGGTGGATGCAATTACACCTATGGAGATGCTTTTTTCCACTACTCAAAACAGTTTTTTAACTCATCAATTTTGATGCCTTTTAGTGCTTCTGTCTTTTTTTTTTTTTTTTTCCACCTCTTTCACATCTGTAAAACGTTTCCCACTGAGGACTTTCCTCATCCAGGGAAGCAAACAAAAAAGTCACTCAGGCAAGATCGAGTGAATAGGGAGAATGGGGCATGGGAGTCATGTTGTTTGGGGTCAAAAACTGCTGAACACTCAGCACAGTGTGGGAACATGTGTTGTCATGGTGGAAGAACAAGTTACCTGTTTGCAACAAATCAGGGCATTTATTCCACAAATCATAAAGCAACCTTTCCAAAACTTTGGCTAACTGTTTGATTTGGGGGAATAAATTCCAAGTGTACTACAAGGTGCCTGCTCTCCAAAAAATAATTCTGTTTTGGGGGGGGGAGTCCTATCTCATATATCTCAGAGTTTCTTTAATATCATCATGTTTATTATTATGATACTATAAGAAAGAGATTGGCAGTAGGAAACTGCCAGGGTCAAGGGCACACCTCATCAACAAGGGTACCTGTATATGATCATTTGTATGCCTAACCCTGAATTATACTCCAATTTTTTAAATAAAAAGAAGAAAAATATAATATCATCATGTTGAATTCTTTTTCAGGAATTACATAGTTTTCCTTTTCACTGGAATCTGTTGCTGGAGAATTATTGTGTTCCTTTGTAGATGTCATATGTCCTTAATTTTTCATGTTTCTTGTAATTTTAGATTGATGTCTCTATCTTTTGTTCTTTTCTTTTTTTGTTGTTTTTTTTTGTTTTTGTTTTTGTTTAAGGTATGTGTGAATCTATGTGTGAGGGTTCAATCGGAATTCCTTTTATTTCCCAGTCTTTCTCTTTTTCTTCTCCATTCATTTTTTTCTAGTCATGTGTGTGAGTGTTTAGTTATCCCAGTTTTTGTTGTTGGTGGTTTTTGTTTTGTTTTACTTTGTTGTTATTCTAGTTTGTTTTGGTGTGTGTGTGTCTGTGAGTGTGTGTGTATGTATGTGTGTTCAATTGTTTTTTGCCTTGGTTTCTGCTTTCATTTTCTGTTTGCTTTTCAACTTTTTATTTTTATTTTTTAATTTTTGTCCATCTTATTCTATTCTATTTTTCTCTGGTCTCCTCATTGATGCTACTGTATCTTGAACTCAGGGAGTATACACATGTACCCATTGCATTATCACATGGAGTGGTAGTGGGGAGTGGGTCTCAGGGAACACATACCACAATCAGTGAACATTGTGATTTGCAAGTAGTTTCTGAATCCTAGCTCCCCATCTTCTACCTTATTTAACTTTCAAAACTTCAAGAGACAGCAAAGCTTCACACCACCTGTTTCAAAATAGAACAAATCCAGAGCCCAGATAAGACAAGAATAGAGGACTGAGCAAACATCAGAAGTAAAAACCTCTTCCACTGCCACTGAATAACGGAACTAAAGAGAAAAGCAAGAGATCTGTCACAAATGAGAAAAAACCAGTGGAAGATCACAGGTAATTTCTAGCGTAATGAAGAGAAAATGCCTGAAAAATCACACCTCGAGCCCAAACAATGGAAGTCACCAACCACAAACGACTGGCCCCAGAATAGAACTGGGATTAGGGAATGAATGGAAAGAGTGAATAAAACTCAAGAAATACAAGATGCAACACTGAAAGAACTTGCAACAGAGATTTTGGTCATAAAAAATAACAAGATAACAAGTATAGAAAGCAGAAATAATTTAGCGGAAGAAAAAAATCTCATAAATTGAAGACCAGAACATGGAATTAACCTGATCTGTAAAAAACATAAAAAGGAAACTCAGAAAGAAAGAACAAAGCCTACAAGGGATGTGCAATTAATCAAGAGGCCAAACCTACACCTGATTGGTATCCCAGAAGAAGAAGGGAAAATGGAGAACACCTTGGAGCAAGTATTCCAGGAGTTTATTCCAGAAAACTTGAATACATAGTAATTTGCCCTCACAAAGTAGGCACAAAAGAAAAAAATCCTAAAGGTAGCAAGAGCGAAAGGTCAGACTACCTACCCAGGGAAACCAAATATAAAAGCAGCAGACCTATTGGCAGATACACTACAAGCAAGAAGAGATTGGAGTTCAATATTCAAAATCCTCTAAGATAAACAATTTCAACCAAGCTTTTCCTACCCAGCCAAGCTCAGCTTCATCAGTGATGGAGTATTAAAATTCTTCCCAGTCGCTGGGCTCGGTGGATCAGCCTATAATCCCATGCTTTGCGAGGCTGAGGTGAGTTGATTGCCTAAGCCTGCGGGTTCGAGACCTGCCTGGGCAACTTGGTGAGACCTCATCTCTACAATAAATCAAATATTAGCAGGGCGTGGTAGCGTGTGCCTGTAGTTCCAGCTACTTGGAAGGCTGAGATGGAAGGATCACTGGAGCCCAGCAGGTCAAGCCTGCGGTTGCCAGGAGCGGCCACTACACTCCAGTCTGGGCGACAGAGTGAAACTCCAACTCAAAAAATAAAATAAAATAAAATTCTTTCCAGTCATTCAATCCCTAAGAGAATATGCAGCTTCCAGACCAGCTATACACTTAAAAAGGTATTATGCACAGAAGAAAGAAAAAAAGAATGACCGCATACTTCCCAAGAGAACAGCAGAGCAGACTCAACAGAGAATACATCACAACAAACTTGAAAATGGACACATACATCAACTCCAAAGCTAAAAGAAAACAAGCAAACAAAGAAAAAACTATATAAGAACCTCATGACAGAATAAACAATCACATTTCAATAAGCAGCCAGAATGTGAATGGACTAAATGCACCATTCAAAAGACACAGAATAGCAAACTGGAAAAAAAAACCATGACCCAATTATTTTTTGCATCCAGGAAAATCATCTCACCACAAGGGACACACACAGTCTCAAAGATAAAGGATAGAAAATGGGTTTCCAAGCAAATGAATCACAAAAGAAGACAGGAGTTGTGATCTTAATATCAGACAAAACAACATTTAAGCTATCGAAAATGCAAAAAGATAAAAAAAGGACACTACATAATGATAAAAGATTCAATCCATCAACAAGAAATATCCATCCTAAACATATGTGCACCCAACACAGGAGCACCAGCATTTATAAAGCAACTACTAAGTAAACTAAAAAAAGATATTGACTCTAATACTATTATAGCACAGGACTTAAATACCACATTAACAGCCCTAGGTTGAACATCGAGGCAAAAAAGCAAAAAGGAGATCCAGAAACTAAACTTGACACTCGACCAAATGGACTTAAAAGATACCTACAGAATATTCCACCCAACAACCACAGAATATATGTTCTACTCATCACTACAAGGGACGTACTCCAGGATTGATCATATCTTCAACCATAAATCAAGCATAAACAAATTTCATAAGGTTGAAATATTGCCATGCACCTTCGTAGACCACAGTGGAATAAAAATAAATATCAACACCAACAAAATTTTTTCAAAGCTCACAAAGACATGGACACTAAGCAACATGATACTGAACAACTACTGGGTCAACACTGAAATCAAACAGAAATTAAAAGATTCTTGGAAACAAATGAAAAAGGAGAAACAGCTTGCCAAAACTTGTGGCATGCCATGAAAGCAGTTCTAAGATGGGATTTATATCTCTACAAACATGTACCAAGAAAATGGAAAGATCACAAGAAGACAGCCTAACAAATTGCCTAAGGGAGTGAAAAGAGAAGACCATCAAAACCCTAACTTTAACAAAAGAATCCAGATCACAAAATTAAAAGCCCATATATGGGACATAGAAGACGAAAATATAATAGAAAATATCAACAAAACAAAAAATTGGGTTCTTTGAAAGAATAACAAGATTGATGAACCCCTAGCCAGAATGACCAAGAAAAAGAGAGAAAAAGCCCAAATAAACATAATCAGAAATATAAAAGATCAAATCACAACTGATCCCGAAGGAATACAAAAGATTATCAGAGACTATGCACACCTGTATGGAAATTTACTTGATATCCTAAATGAAATAGAGAACTTTCTGACATCACACAACCTCCCCAGGTTGAAACAAGAAGACACTGAGACACTAAATAGACCGATATCAACACAGGAAATTGACTTTGACATAAGAAAACTACCTACAAAAAAAAATTCTTGGACCAGATGGCTTTCCAGCAGAATTCTTCAAAATGTACAGGGAAGAGTGGATGCCGATCCTATTGAAAGTATTCCAGGCTATTGAGAAAGATGTAATTCTCCCCCTTTTACAAAGCTAACATCACATTGATATCCAAACTCGGTAAAGATCCAACAAAAAAAGAGAACTACAGGTCAATATCCCTTATAAACATAGATCCAAAACTCCTAAACAATATTCTAACAAATTAGATCCAAAAACACTTCTTAAAAATCATCCACCATGACCAAGTAGGCTTCATCCCAGGATGCAGGGCTGGTTCAATAAACAAGACCATAAAATAATTAAATGCATCAACAGATGTAAAAACAAGAACCACGTGATTATATCATTAAATGCAGGGGGTAAAAGCCTTTGATAAAATCCAGCATCTCTTCTTGATAAAAACATTCAAACAACTAGGTATAGAAGAAACATACCTCAAATTAGTAAGCGCCGTCTATGATAAACCCACAGCTAGCTTATTGCTCAACAGACAGAAACTGGAATCATTTCCCCTGAAAACTGGAACAAAACAAGGCTCTCACCTCTCTTGTTCAACATTGTGTTGGAAGTCCCAGCTAGAGCAATTAGACAAAAGAAGGAAATCAGGGGTATCCAAATAGGAAAAGAGGAGTTAAGTTATCCCTCTTTGCTTACGATATGATCCTATACCACGAAAATCCAAGGGAATCTCTCAAAAACCTGCTTGCACTCATGAAAGACTTTGGTAAAGTCTCGGTGTACAAAATAAACATGCAAAAGACAGTAGCATTTTTATACACCAACAACAAACAGGCAGAGAATCAAATAAAAATCACAATCCCATTCACAATAGCCGCACAAAAAAATGAAACACCTCTGCATCTTCCTAACCGGAGAAGTGAAAGAACTTTGCAATGAAAACTACAAAAC